>JAYMFT010050503.1:0-15264 GCA_038088735.1 Panulirus argus
TATATATATATATATATATATATATATATATATATATATATATATATATATATATATATATATGATGAAGGAAGGGCCAAAGTGTACCTCTCTGCAGTGCGTCTCCATCTTTTCTAAGGTGTCAAGCCGTCCCGTCTCACTGCAGCCTCCGGCGGGCGTCCGCGGCAACTGTGACAAGAGCGATTTATTGCAACAGGAAGGCATGTGACGGGTTATGAAAGCAATTTTGAAACTATCGCAGCAGTGAGTCGAGAAATCCCTGGGAATTCTTGGAGACCCCGTGCTCAGCCGGAGGAGCAGCAGCGGTGAATGGAGGAGTCCAATATGATCTTGCGAGAAGGGCCCGGCCGGCGAGCGGATGGAGTCCCTCAGCCACGACTCCCTAATGCTGCCACTCCAGCGGCCCTTTTTTTTACACGTCGGAAAAAAAATCTTGCAACATCAACGACTCTGACTCTGAGGATGCATCAGCCTGAATACCAGTTGTTAATGAGGTGCTGAGAGTCTCGTCTCTTGAGTGACGCTGCTGAAGGAGTGAGTGGGTGTGTGTGTGTGTGTGTGTGTGGAGGTGGGACCCACTGAGTCGGTCTCTGCATTACTTATGAGGTCCTCCCGTCACTGGAGTAGCGGTTCTGATGGTGGGGATGGTGATATTCCTCCTTAGGACTGCTGCTGATGGTGGAGGTGTCGCCAGAGTGGGTTATTCGACGGGTAGAAAGAGAGTTGCTCGAGTGGCTGCTCTAAGGGGACGTCGCTGAAGGATTCCATTTATTTAAGGCGACACAGTCCTAGCCTCAAGATTTCCGCTTCTGAGGATGATCATTTGGTGTTGGTGGTGCCACCTGGTTCTCACAGGTGATGGTGCTTGTGTTGGTAGAGTGATCCGTTTATGGTTTATACGTGGTGGAGGGACTTATGTTCGGCAGAGACTTTGCAGATTTCGTCGGCATCCCGAAGACATATGCCGGAGAGTCCACCATGACTGGAAGAGTGTGTGTTGCGATGGAGTCTCATCATATGACTGTCAGGAGAAGGACCTGTGTAAGCGGTAGAGTAACCGATGTGGTGGTGATGTGGAATTCGACTTTCATAAGTGTGTGGCGACGGTTTGTGGATGTGTGGGTGGGGGGAGGCCAGCAGCTGATGATGGTCTGTGGAGCGAGATGGATGGTCCCACCAGGAGGAGCGATGTGGGGGCAGACGGAGAATGGGAGAGAGAGAGAGAGAGAGAGAGAGAGAAGTAAAACAAGGATTAAGGATTAATGTACCCCGGAAAAGCAAGGAAAATGGAACTGATTCTCTCTCTCTCTCTCTCTCTCTCTCTCTCTCTCTCTCTCTCTCTCTAATTAGCCACGGCAGAGCGACGCGGGTTGATGAGGTTGGTTGGGTCGGTGAGCATGTTAATGACAGGGAGCTGATGAGCCGGGTCTGCCTGCGGGATGTGGTTATACACCGACGGCCGCAGCCGGGTGCATGAGCCACCCACGCATCACCCAGCCACGGCCGTGGGCTCTCGTTATTGATGGGTTGGTATGCCGCCGCCCCTCAACCCCCCTGCGCCCCCTTCCCAGCACGTGCCGTGTCGTTATTGGTTATCCAGTCACTGATGCAGAGCCGGTATTTAGATGATATCCAGGTCCTGGTAGGCACGACCACCGGTGGGCATTGTCATGCGTTGGTCTTGCCCTGTAAGTGGCGCCCCCTCTCCGCCGCCGAACCCGACGCCCCCTCAGTCTTTTCACCAAGGAAATGAAATTCCTTTTTTCGTTCTCTTCTCCTCTCGGTCTTTTGTTTCCGGGAGCGAGACGCGACGATCTCATCAGGGGTTACCGGACCAATTACGTCAGGCATTAGTTAGTCCCTGGTGGTCTTCTGCGGCAAGCTCGAGATTCAACAGTCCTTACTGTACATCCATCAGACATCTACGTAGGTGGAGTATGTATGTCTGTCTTCCTCGCTGTGGCCAGGTGGAAGATTTATTCCTCGCTCACAGTAGGTGGTTCGTACACATGTATTCCTCAGGCACTCTATGTTGATCGAAGACTTTTGATCACATTAGGTATATGGAAGTTAAAGATATCTCTCACGGCAGGTAGGTGGAAGATGTGTCCCTCTTTCAAACCAGGGACATTCAAGATCTATGCCTTCCTCACGTTAGATAAATGGAGTGAGGCATCTTTTCTTCACATTAAGGAGATATAAGATGTATGCTTTCTTCATAATTAGATGCTGTGATAAAAGATGTCCATCTGTCTTCTAAGGGAATTAAGAATGGACGCCTGTCTCAAGTAGATGGAGAATATATTCCCTTCTTATGTTAGTTAACGAGAGGGTGTTAATCTCCCACACGCTAGCTAGACGGAAGATGTATGTCTCGTTGACACTAGCGAGATGGGAGAAAACATGCCTTTCCTACGGTAGTTGGTGAAGGGGGTATATATATCTCGTTTGGGAAATATAGGGGTTATGCCCACCTCCCGATGTGCACGCGAATGTAACATACCCACCTCAGGTAAAGAATGTGTGTGAGATATATTCATATGCTTTCCTTAATTTAGATGAATGTATATAATATGTATGAAACTGAATAAATGAGGCAGATATGACCACTTCAAGCCAAATTGGTGCATTCGTATCTGACATTTACGTAGATGAAAGAATAATGCCTCCTTCAGGGCGGATGAATATGGTGTACTATGTCTCCCTCACATCTACACGTAGTTTACTTTGTTATCCTGAGACTCAGTGTTGTGTAGGGTTTTGTCTTGGCTTTCCAGTCCGTCACCACTCGACTGAGATCTCAACGGCTTATCATCTCGCTGACGTCAAACGGTACGACTATTTTTTGCCGGCGCGTGTAACCATTTGCGTCCGTCCCCAGATGTCCAGACTTTTGCTGATACGTGTGTCTTTTTGTGTCAGTTCGAGCTTTCAGACTCTTCGTTGTTGTCCGTCCGTCTGTCCTGTTGACGCAGAGCGTTTCCTAAGGACGAGTGTGTTTTGATAACGGTCGATCGACGTAATCCTGCCACTCGCAGTGAGTGTGAGTCGCCAGACAGTTTTTCCAGACCTCGAGTTTGACTTACTTCACGTTCTGGGCTCAACAGGAGCATCTCTAATGGAGCGTTAGATTGAAAGCCAGAGGCTTGCGTGCTATTGGTTAGTGAGTGTCGGAAGCACTATAGGTGGGTGCGTGTAACGTGATGATACGACCAGTTACAGGGCACGAGTTTCCCACCCTCCGTTTTACGCTGTGGGTTGAAGACTCGCTGAACAATGGTACATCTGATGTCTCCGGCCACTGGAGGAGTGCTGCCGGTGGCTTTAAGTATTACCGCCGGTGATCCTAGCACAGTGATAACAACAGACGAACATAACCGGTAAATACTTGACGAGTCGAGAAGATTAATCATGGTGATGATCCCCCAAGGAGTAATCTGTCATCTGCGGAGGCGGACGTCCCATCAACCGTGGGTAATGAAGATTAGATGATTATATATATATATATATATATATATATATATGGAGAGAAGGATCTGGGTGTGGATGCTAGTGCAAAACAAGTGGGGACTTGTGCAGTGGGCATACTGAAACCCTGTGATCTTTCTCCAGCCTCCCCTTACCTCGAGTCCATCCCCTGCTGGGAGCTCCATGAGGGTGCTTCCTCGGTCGTAAAGTCTGTTGATCAGATGGTGGTCCGCTGGAAGACTTTCATGTGCATGAGAGTCCATTTAATGCGATAAAGAGAGGCAGGGGGAAAGGGAGGCTTTGGCTGGAAGATGAATAAATTGAACTGCGCTTAGTGGTAAGCTGTGTGTGTGTGTTGGAAGATGGGCTGAAGTTTGAGTAATTGTTACCCGTGGCCTTGGCAAGGCCCTGTGCTGCTGACTGAGGATGTACAGGTCTGTCGACTGTTGTTGGCCAAGGGAACCTAACGGCCCTGTGTCAACGCTGGAGACGTGACTGCGGTTCCTTGGGCCGTCGAACACTCCACACCAGTCCACATCAGCACCAACAGCTGTCAGGAGCATATGTCAAGAGGACAGCTCACCAAAGGGCGTCCCAGCATTGCCCCTCGAGAAGCAACGAACGGGCAGGATTGAGGGAGGGGCGGGGAAGCACCGTATGAAGGGAGGCGATGGGAGAGGGAGCCAGTACACCCACTGGACGGGTGAAGTGAGGAGGTGGAAGAGGGAGCAGGAACCGTACGAGATCACCCCTTTGATGAAACTGTTATTAAAGGGGATGATACACCAGGAGGGGGCGTGAGCAGTCACTGTCGGTAAAGGGGAGGAGAAAATGGTAGGTGGGAGACGGAAGGGTAATTTGTAGGGGCGTAGTGGGTGTGCTGGGAGAGGGGGCGCGGGCGCGGACGGGCGGGAGAAAGGAAGTTTGGTTAGCAGGAGGGGAGAGTGTCAGGAGGGGAGGTTGACGGTGAACGGTAAAGACAGTCGAGGAGGCAAAACAAAGGCTGGTCTCGGGAGGGGAAGCACAAGTGATGGACAAGATGCTCCGGAAGGTGAGAAGGAAGAGGTGGAAAGAGGGGGGGGGGGAATGTTAGTGGGAGGGCAAACGAAGACCGTGAAGTGGAGGAGAGTCAAGAATTCTTGGGAGTGGAAGGACAGTCGAGAGAGGGAGAATGATCGCTGGTGAATTTGTACTATGTGAACACTCCGTCATAACCTTTCCCGCAGAACGAGCTATTGCTGTAGCTGTTGTTGTTAGTGTTGGTGGTGGTGTTGCGAACAGACGTCCCTTTGCAGGCACGAAGAAGCAGTTAGTTAGAACAGAAAAGTGATGAGGAAGGAAATTTTAGTAACTGGGAGAGAAAAAGAAAAAATGAACCCGGGGCGTAACTCAGTTTGCTTGTGATGGTGTTCATTTGTGTCGCTGGGCTGGGGAGTAGATGGCTCTTGTCCCGCCATAATGACCAAGGTGGAGGCATTTCCCCCTCTCCCCCACTCCCTCAGCCTCGCCAGCCCCAGTTCCCAGCCTCCAGCTCTCCTTTCTTCACAGTTATTTCTTCAGAATGCTCACCGGCCCCAGCGGGAGTTACACTCCATCCCTCATCGCCGTTTTACTTTTACGCGCAAACCCCTCCAGACTAGCTTCCTTCTCCTCCCCCTCCCTCCCTCACCTCCCCAACCATCACGCTTTCTGTCCCACTTCCATAAGACCCACCACCGCCTCAATCACCCACTCCATTATCCGCTAATTTTGAGGCGTAGCGTGGCAGCACGGGCGGGGGATAGGTGGGTGGGTGGGACATGGGGTTATGGGGGGGAATGCTTCAGCCCACGTTAAGGAAAAGGCTTCACGAAGCAGTTGCTGACGACACTCACGTTACCGTGCTAATTTTCCCAGCGCCGTGACTAAAAGTGCTTTTTGATATGAGATTTCTAATGTATTCTTATCTATCTATATATCTATATATCTGTCTATCTATCTATCAGTCTATCTATCTATCTATCTATCTATCTATCTATCTATCTACCTATTTATATATACTGCTGAGGAAAATCTTTTCTGGGAAAAAGTAAAGCCTGATTGGCCCGGGTTCGAATTCTGGGCGGGGTGGCTGGAATAAATACGATTGGAAAGTTTTTTTTGGGGGGAAATAAGATGAATTTTACCCAAACTTCCAGAACCCGGTTGCGCGATTGGTCGTTTTTGTCGGGTGTGTTTGAGAGATTACAGCGAGGAAGTGAGCTGAGTAAATGTCTGATTGCTAATGGGACTTGATGTCCTTTGAAAAGGGTTAAGACTTGGATAGATTCTTCCGTACAGTTTCTCTTCGAGATATTAGGTGCTGGAACTCGTTGGGGGGAATCACGTGGGTACGCCATGAACCGCACGTTCCAGTCGTACGTTCATCTGGAGCGCGATGATGTTTTGCGAAGAGAGTTGGGCGCGATTTCTTGGCCCGTCCTCCGACTCGATTCTTAAAAGGATTAGGCTCGGAACTCGAGTCTTCATACCCTAAGGGTCGCTCCGTCGTGCCCAGTGGTCTTACTGGCGTGATCAAGGGTCGTGATGTCGCGCTGGAGGGGTTAATGGTTAAACTTCCTTTCGGATGGGTTGGTGAAACTTCCCCTACTGACACGTTCCCCGATTTACGTAAGCCTGCGCGTTCAGGTACAACCCAGGACAGGAAAGCGAGTGAGAAAACGTAACGCAAGATGTTTTGTCTCTTGATGAACTTAATATTAACATAAACCAAAAATTATTAAATGTATTTGAGGTAAAGGGATGTGTGACGATTTGACTGAGAAATGAGAAATGTTAAAACTGACAAAGGGAGTCATGTTAAGTGTCAGCAGAGAAAATTCTTTTTGTCCAGCTGGTGAAAAAGATGCTTTAAATCGTCTAATATATTGTTTGCAGTCTGGTATATCACTGTTACAATGTCAGTGTCACTTTACGTCCATACTCATTTCCCTGCTCTCAGAACAGAGAGCTGTCGAGAGAACCTTCCCAGAGCTTTCGGTTTCCAACCTCCTCCCCACTCTTGCGTGCCTAAGATCCCCAGAGGCAGTGGTCCAACTGTATCTCAAGGACTGAAGCCTGCCGACTGGTCTGTTACTTAAGGCCAGCCTCTTGCCTTCAGTGAGCAGTAAGAGCATTTTTTTGGGGAAAAAAATGAGGGTATTTCTCAGGAAGTATATGTAAAAGATGTAATGAAGACAGGACTGTAGGGCAAGGTAAAGTGAAAAGAGAATTTGGCAAAAGAGGAAAGGGAAGATAACAGTCCTTAAAGAAGATAGGCGGGTTTCATGCTACTCCTCTGTGTGTTGTTGGGCAAAGTACGTTTAGTTGGAGAAGAGTAACCCCTCCTTCTTTCCTTAGTGGAGAGATGTCAGTGGGAGAAGAGACACCTCGAAAATCTTACACGGTACATAGATATACCAGTGGGTGCAAAAGCAGCCCAGCATCTCGCATGGTATAGAACTGGCGGTGTGAGAGGGGCACTTCCTGTACCTCACCCTTCATCGCTGCTCCCGTAAGTAGTCAGGGGTAAACTGGTCGCTACATTAGCATATATATTGCATTATTCATGGTACCTTCGTTGAAAAGTTGTGAATATCATATTACTGGCAGGATTATCATGTTACTGTTAAAAGCACTTAGGTGCTGCTAATGCTGCATAACTTGTTTTTTTAGTAAGTGTTGGAAAGTGTGAGAAAACCCAGAAAAGTCAGTGGTGTTTGTTTTTTAAATTGTTCTTGGTTACTGAGTGGTGAATATGAAAATATGTGTTTCTATGGTGTATGTGTGTGTTATTCATGAAGCACCTTATCCTATGAAGTTCACCTTTAAAACCTGCACTTTAAGACCTCAGTAGGGCAATTATGTTGGCCACTTTTGGAGTGCCATTATATCACACGCCAATAGTTTCCTAGCCGATTGTTTAGCTTCACCAGTGGACAAAAACGCTAGTGTTGCCTAGGTTTACCACTGGTCAGAACCGCCAGTGGTACCAGGGTTTGACTTGCCATTGGAGAGGAAGCTAGTTCAGCAGTGGCCTGGAAATCCAGGAAATTGCTGGGCCTCATGAGCGGCCAGTGGAGGAAGGATGGCATAGATTTATCAACGTTAGCAATGCAAGCATTTCCCTGGGTTCATTATTGACCACTAATGCAGGGATGGCACGGGGGTTTATATATGCAGGCCACACTGTCCAAGATCTGGCCAGACCGGATCTGAGGCCGTATTCTCCCGTTTTAGTAAGGTTCCAGGAATGCCAAGCTCGACCTGAAACCGGCTAAGAATGTGGTAAGGAATTCCAAACCAAAGCTGGAATGCTTCGGGACCCCGTGGGAGAATGTGGTGAAGGGTTCGATCCGTCTGTCTCTGTCGGTCTCCTCATCGAGACCTCCCTGTGGAGGTCTCGAACGTTATTGGGGAGGGGGGGGGTTAATTTTCACCACTTAATGAGCCCGTCTCGCGATAGCCGTGAGTGGCTGTGTGTCTTACGTCCGTATTGTTAGGAAGGCTTTCCTATCCTCCAGTCATATCATTGGAAAATCCCTGACAGGTGCTCAGGGGGGGGGGGACGTCAGTGCCTCCTGAAATATTACTGCGTTATTCTGCACGAGATGGGGATAGGGTTTTGAATACCAAGGCGATATTCGCATCTGGGGGAAATGGAGGAAAATATCGACTTCCCTGCCCTCTCTCTCTCTCTCTCTTTCTCTCTTTTTCTCCTCCTGCGTCCATGTTTTGACTGTGTTGCAAGAGGTAAGTAAAGCAAGATATTCTCCGTGTTGCCTTGTTGGGCTTCGCTGAGGAGCATTAACATGGGGTGCATACTCCTGGCTCCCAGGTTTATGCAGGTGGGGCTACCATGCTCACTTAGACATTGGTGACACAAATTATACTTTCGGTGTCAACTTTGACGAACTGGACCTTCGATGCTTAAGCTCCTTCTGACGAAGTAATTCAGGAGATGGGAGATCCACTGTCAGACCAACACATCCTCCACCAGAAAGTGTCCTTCGTGTGTGTTTAAAACACATAGCAAGTCTTTGTTTGTTCAGGACTCTTTACCCTTACCTAAAAGGAAGTTGATTAACATAACATTTACTCAGATTTATGTTGTGTACATTTTTTATTCATATTTTTAGAGGCCCTAGCTGAATATAACATGACTAGTGAAAATAAGTTCCAACCTAAATTTATTAATGTGATTTAACTATTCATCTGAAAAAAGTGCATTGGAGTTGGTTGGTTGCCTACCACTTTATATAGATATACTGACTTAGTACTGGTTTCGGATTAACCTTGTGTCGTGACGTGGTTGGGTGTTGTGGTACAGTTGTGGGGGTGTAGAGTTGCATGAGGGTGTAGAGTGGTGTACAGTTGTACCGTACCTGTGTACTTCCTGAAGCAGGTGGCCACACTGTTGTAGAAGCCCATGAACGCGGGTTGGATGTTGGCTGGGTTCATGCTGGTGGTGGTGGCGATCGGCTTCTCTTCTGGGATGGCTGAAGCTGCCCGGGGTTAATCCTCCACTCCTTATCTCCTCTTCGCACGTTCCTCCTTCTCCTCTCAGTCTCACCCCCGTTTATCCTCCTCCTTGTGCTTCTCTCACACACTCTCACTCCCCTCTCCCTGCTCCTCACTCTCCCTCACACGCTTCACTATCTCATATATCCGGGTGGTGGACCTTACCGTTGTCTTGAGAGTATTGCCACATTCGACACTTTATTTCCTCATAGATTCGAGGAGGAGTTTTCTCACAGGTTTACTGTTTGGTGATTTTTCTCTTAGGTCTGGAGCAATGTGATGGCAAGCACAGCCTGAGTGGTGTTCCCGTGTTTGGAACCTAGGCTGCAGCAGGGCAGTAGTTTTTTTTTCTTTCGTACGTAAACAGATGGGCTCAGTCCTGCTACCTCTGTTGGTGTCTGCTTAATTGTCTACCTCTGCAGTAGTCCTGTAAGTAGTGGAGAGCGACCTTTGTAAAGCCCCTCGTATGAGGGAGACACGTTCAGGATTATTTCCCAAGTGGTTCAAGATACTTTCAGAAACAAAGCAAGACTGGTTTAGTTCCGCGCTAAAGACGATTTCAAGACGTTATGATCGTGTTTGGCTTTGGACATGTAATCGAGGGCGAGGTGGCGTTGACGACTCATTGAATTAACATTTTTACGTGAGCACGACGCGTCTAGACTCGTTCAGAATTGATTTTAGCCACGTCCCAGACGGGAGCAACATGTGTTCAAGATAGGTTAAAGTTGTGGTCGTTAACCGTCTATGGGTGGAGAGCGCGTCGTTACGTCGAAAGTGAGGGAAAGAAAGGCGATAATGACGCCGTCGCAACAGTATGTGCGGGAAAGCTGTTGCCATAAGTCATGTTAATGGACTCGAGACGGAGTCACGATTGGATCGGGGAGGTGATCTGACGCTGACAAGGAACCTCTGTTCTCTTCCCTCCCTCGTCTCGCGTGCTGGCTGCCAGATCGAAACGAAAAAACTGGGAACATGTAAAGGGAAGGTTAGGTTAGTGGAGGAAGAGTCGAGGGAGTAAGGATCTGGATGGTTAGGGGACTGAAAATCGTGATAACATCGTGGTTTGTGTTGGGTCAGTGATGCTTGGATGCATGTGTGAGTACGTGTTGCATTTTTGTGTACATTTGCCCCCAGAACTTAACATGAAAACCCTTTTCTGGTCTTTCTGCCGAGTTGAGTGGGTGCATCGGTGAACTGGCAGGACACGAGAGGTATTTGAGTTACATATCAAACAGCAGGAGTTTCCAGTCTGATCAGCAGAACCACGTCTTCCAGGAAGCGGAGGGAAGCTCGGGTTTAGCCCACATCGTGCACCCTCTGAGGGAGTATAAGGGTAGATGTAAAATGGGCAGTGTGCTGATAAGGAGGTCTACAGTGAGCTGGTGTCTAAGTGAAGGGTTGAGATGCTAATGAGGAGGAGCCCAGTGATGGTGATGATGGTGATGATGATGTGCTAGTATGCACATGCGAAAGGAGTTGGAGAAAGAGAGGGGCGCGCTCTGTTGTATAACCATGCATGTTCAGCGGGAGGAAAGGGAGTGGATTGCTGCTGTCACGGGGATTAGAGAGGGTTATGTGAGGCGGTGATGGCATGATTAAGGGGGTAGGAGGATTGGCCTGTCACGACCAAGGCACTGGGAGAGATTTTGTCAAAGGCGAGAGTCGAGATGTTAACCCATTGATCACGACGGTGCGATCCTTGAGCTAGGCGGTACCAACCCGTGGGTAAAGATGACCTGGCCTTTGTTAAGGGTCACGTCGCAGTCCAGGTCATCTTACCAAAGAACCGTACCGTCGTGCTCTAGAAGTTTACATAACAGCTTCATGTTGTGCCGTTGTCTTTTAAGGGCTGAACACATCCAAGAGGTTGTTCCAGGAGACACAATCCAGCTGGAACACACCCAAGAGGTTGTTCCAGGAGACACACACCAGCTGGACCACAACCAAGAGGTTGTTCCAGGAGACGCGTACCATTTGGATCACACCCAAATGGTTGCTCCGGGAGAGACACTCTAGCTGGAACACATCCAAGAGGTTGCTTCAGGAGACACACTCTCCAGCTGGAACACACCCAAGAGGCTCTTCCAGGGAAAGCTTTCCATTTGGATGGTGTTACAAGGAGGGCTCTCGTTGGTCTCACCAAGAGACGTACTCAGATGTCTCCTCTCCTGCATTTGAGCATCCAAGTGGACGCGTCTTGAGTGGACGCACCCCGGCGAATATACCTCTATGGACGCAAGTCAGCGGATGCAATCCTATGATTGCGTCTCATTTGGAAGCACCATAGCAAATAGATCCCCCTGTTTGTACCCCACAAGGAGCACTCCCTCCGTCCAACGCTGGACGTATCTGAACGGAAGCGCAGGGGTGGAAGCCGTGTGGAGTTCTCGCCTCGCAGACAACACCTGTTGCTTCCACTCCACGTTTAATGCGCGTTCCATGAGGGATGATTCATTGAGGAGGTGGAGCTCGTGTTGGAGTGGGTCACGGAGGGGAGTAGAGTCACGGTGGACGTGGAATTTGTGGTGGAAGGAGGTAGAGTGGACCATGGAGGAGGTGGAGCTCGTGGTGGAGGGGAGTAGAATCGGGCATGGAGGAGGTTGAGCTCGCGGTGGAGGGGAGTAGAGTGGACCATAGAGGAAGTGGAGGGGAGTAGAGTGGGAAGTGGAGGAAATGGAGGCGAAGGAGTCTCGAGAGGTGCGAGCAGGAAATCGTATGGGTCAGGGAGGTGGTGGAGTGGACCATAGTGGAGGAGGAACCCATGGGGGAGGGGAGCAACGCAGGCAGGAGAGGAGGCAAGTGGGTTGGTAGGATGGGATGGGGTGCTCCAGTGGGTAGAAGTGTAAAGTGGAAAGGATAGCAAAGTGGCAAAGTGGAGAGGTGGTTAGCGAGGGTAGAGTTGATAGTGTGGGTGATGTGAAGTGAGGGTGGGGAGGGAGGAAGGGGTTGAGGGGTGGAATGGTTGATGGATGGTCTCCCGTGGGTGATGACAGATTAGGCGGTGGAGTCAATAGAGAAGGTGATGGATTAAGTGGATGATGAGAAATGGCATTGAATATATGGTGGATGGATTTGAGGGTGATACATTGAGTGTTGTAACTGGAAGGATAGGTGGAGGAGGAGATGTGTGGACAGGTTACAGTGAGATGGACAGGCTACAGTGAGAGGTGGATAGGTAGATCTGGTGGTGGACAGGTCACAGTGAGAGGTGGATGGAGGGTGGGTAGCGTTGGTGATTTAGGAGGTAGAGCGGTTGGTGGAGGACTGAAGAGTGGGCGATGTTGGTGGTGGCGGAGGAGGTGGTGGTGGTGGATGGAGGCTGAATATAGCGGAGGGAAGTGTGGAGCAAATTGACGTTCAGACCCTTTTATTAATCCCGCTTTATCCGGGTTTAGGGTGGTGTTGGCGCGGCCGGGCGTCATTAGCGTGGTAATGACGGCATAAGGACCAAGTGTGCGTCGGGCCACCTCCCCCCCCCTCACCCCTCCCTACACACACACACACACACACACACACACACACATACACACACACACACACACACACACACAAGAACTTATCTGGGTGGCAATTTGGTGACTGGTGTGTGTGTGTGTGTGTAAGTGTGTGTTTGTAATTACCTCTTTATATTGTACGAGGGTGGGGGGGGTGGGGGAGATTTACACCCAAGGGGCCCCCCATTTCGTGTAAGTGTGTGACTTGATGAAAGAGGATGTGTGTTCCAGAGCGTATTATCCTTGTATTGCAAGTGTTGTTCCGTGACGGAATGGGGAAGGAAATGTGACAAGCATGACAGAATGAGGAAGGAAATGTGACAAGCATGACAGAATGGGGAAGGAAATGTGACAAGCATGACAGAATGGGGAAGGAAATGTGACAAGCATGAGAGAATGGGGAAGGAAATGTGACAAGCATGACAGAATGGGGAAGGAAATATGACAAGCATGAGAGAATGGGGAAGGAAACATGACGAGCATGAGAGAATGGGGAAGGAAACATGACGAGCATGACAGAATGGGGAAGGAAATATGACAAGCATGACAGAATGGGGAAGGAAATATGACGGGAATGTGTTGTGATACGTTACTCCAGGAAGTGAGGAGAAGGAAGAAGATGGCGGTGTGGAGTGACATTTTAAGGCAGGAGGACGGATGGGTGGTGGCGGTAGTGTAGGAGGGAATAATTCATGTGAGGCTTTGGCTGTTGCCGAGAGCTGGGTGGGTGAATAATGAATGCGTCCTGGGTGTCTTCCAGGGCATGACTGGGTTCCGTCTGTAAGGGAAGACGGACGGGTGTTGTGGGTTGGTAAGTTGTGTCATCTTAATGGCACCGTTATTCGTGCTGTTATCGGGGGAGTCGCGCACATTCGGAACTTGCTGTTCTTTTAACCTGAACAAATTTATGTTGTCGAATGTTCTTTAAGCTGATACCGAAGTTATCCCATACCAAGAGCAGTAGTCACAGAGACACACACACACGAGTTTGGGGGCCCCACGAGTGTAAAACTCCCTCCCTCAGCACAGTACAAATAGGTAATTACATACACACGACGTTTCGCCTCCCCCAGCCCCATTTTCCTGACACGGTTGTTGCCATCTCACCCCCCTCAGCGCGCAGTGTGGCAGCCGCTACTCATCATCTACCACCCACTGACTCTATATCTTCACTTTCACCATTAGCCGCTCAACACACCCACGTACATTCACCACCGACACAGAGGTATCACTTACACAACCCTTAGCAAACGCTGTGGACGCCACAAGTCATTTGTTAACACCAGCGCCAAGTCTCCTTTTTTTTTATATTCACCATCAGACTTCACTGTCACACATCATTATCGCAGTCCGCAACGTCACCGCTGTCACTGTCACTCACCATCACCACCATCAGCTACCATCACAACAGCTCATCACCATTCACCATCATCATCACTATCACAGCAACCGTGCGCCATCGCCAGCGCCATCTCATCACCATCACCACCAAAATCGCCCATCGTCACCACCAGCTCACGGTCGCCATACAACCTTTGCTCGTAATCACCATTACCACACCATTCTCTCCCACGTCACATGGATCATTACAACCCATCTCCAACACCCACTACGATCACCACCACCACCACCACCACTCACTGCCCGCCACCACCAGGCACTTCCCTTCACCATCACCAACCTTGCCACCCAGTAAAACTACCACTGTCATCACCATCTACTACTGTCAGTACCCATCACTACCCTCACCATCAGCTGCTGTACCTACTACCGTTGAGCACCACAGCTCACCATCACCGCTGGTTAACATCACTGCAATCCCCCAACGCCATCCACCACCACTCACTATCAAGAGCACCATATCCGTCACGTCACCATTCTCACACCCGTACATCATAACTACCACTCGCCATCACTGCTGTCACAACCATCCTCATAACTACCCACTCACCATCTCGATAATCCTTCACAACTATCATTCACAGTCGTCTCTGTCACCACCACCACCACCAGCACTACCTCTGTCACCACTATCACTACCGTTCTTCAAAACAACCGCTCGGTCCCCACTGTCACCAACATTCTTCCCTACCACCCACCATCACCATCACCCATCGTCTCCACCAGTCACCATCATCACCACCCGTCGTTAGCACCCTCCACCGTCACCATAAACCCACCGTAATCACCCACCCTCCACCGTCACCACCACCCACCATCACTGGCGCCTGGTGACGCCCTCTCTCCCATCCCAGAGCACCCCCAGCCCTCCCCACTCTCCCTCCCCCATCATCATGACCCAGCGCCACACACGTCTTTTCCCATAATTGGTCTCATCTATTTCCCAACGATGCACTTCATCTTTCTTGGGGAAAAAGTTAATGTACCTCCCAGAAAGGGGCTCCCCCTCCTTGTAGGTCTCGTCGTCATGGTTCGTCTCGCCACCGAAGTCTCCTGGTGCTTTATTTCTTTACCCACCACGAATGTCTCTCTAACTCTCTCTCTCTCTCTCTCTCTCTCTTGAGATAGTAGATTATTGTATCACTGAAGACGTGATGGGCATGCTGCGTAGGGTCATTGTGGACTGTCGGCTCAGTAACAAGGGGTAGAAGGGGGGGGGGGGGGTCTGAATCGGTGTCCAGGAAACTTAAGAGAGACTGAGGGGTGAGACATACTCTGTGTTCGTGACTCTGGGAGTCGATGATAATGTAAAGATGAATATTAATGGGGGAAATGTTGAACCGCCCTCACCAGACACAAC
>JAYMFT010050514.1:0-15264 GCA_038088735.1 Panulirus argus
GGGTGGATGAACAGCTAGGTTGACTGTGAACCGACTGCTGCAACCAGGATTCGAACCTATGAGCTCGACCCTGGGCGACCCGTGAATGCATCACAACAGGAACGCTAACCGCTTCACCACGGGAGTCCATACAGCTGTCACAGATGGTGCTCCTTACCTGCAGCCCAAGTGAAACCGATACCTCAGAATGTCACCCAGAATTCTTCTGTAACTTTGATCAATTTCCTTTCATTATCTTATATCATTTGCAGCAGTAATACCTCAAGTTCCTCTTATACACAGGCACAGAGAGCGTGTGAGTAGAGCAGCTGCTGTAAACACCACCTGCAAACCAGTTGTTTCCCTTTCGGTCTTCCTCTCAGATGGAGCCTTGAATTTCCTGACCTCTGACTGTCTTATTCTTTTTACAAATGCATAAATTGTTAGATAGATAAGTAGATAAGAAGATAGATAAGTAGATAAGAAGATAAACAGACAAATAGATAGACATATAGATACGCTCACATAAAATAGTATCAGCTTCCGTAAGGCGGCACAAAAATGTATGGGTTACATCCGGCTCGCGTTCCCGCCACCGTATGTTAAAGAGTCTTTTTTTTTCCCAGCTGTGGCTTGACCGGCAACCCGGTAATGCCCGCCATTGGGGCAGCCGGGAGGGTGAGGGAAGCCGCCCCTGGCCGCCAAGTAGGAAAATTGCAGCGTGGGGGTAATTATAGTGGGCGGTGTAGGGCAGCCGACGCCGGGGTCCGCCCGTGCACATGGTACCGTCAGGCCCGTGTGATAATCAGCGCCCGAGTGGCTATCATCTCGTATGCAGGCGGGAGCCTCCGTGCGTGGGGCCACAGCACCCACTTCCGCCGGTATTAGACGATATGATCTTGGTGATTACCGCGAGCTGGGGCCCCCACTGTGGCTCCGGCAGGAGGCAAGTCGCGCGCGCGGGGACACTGTGAGGGCATGGGGCGCACGTGGGTGCGTGCAAGGGCGTGGGTCGCGCGTGAGGACACTGCGAGGGCGTGGGTCGCGTGTGGGAACACTATGAGGGTATGGGGATGCGCATGAAGACGCTGCAAGGGCGTGGGGCCCGTAGGTTTGGACACTATATGACCTTGGGGTTCGCTAAGGGACAGTACTGGAAGTTCGAAGGCGTTGGCCGCTCATGGGGACACCAAGCTAGCGGCGTGGGAGCGTGCTTGGGGATGCTGTTGGAGGTGCGAGGCGTGTGGTGCAGGTGTGGACACCAACTGGTGAGGGGACATGGATCTTGCGTGTGGACACAACGGGAGGTCTTGGGGTTCGGACGTCACATGTCATTATGGTGGTCACCTGCCCGTCTTCCGCCCAGGTTGATCGAGCAGGTCACAGCCAGAAGGCAGGACTGATGGGGTTGAGGGAAGTCGGGGAGGATGATGAAGTTTAGATGTTAGACGTAAGGTTAGGGTATGATGGGTGTAGGGAGTAATGCATTAAAAGGGGCAGAGATGCTGGGATGAAGACTGATGGAGTGTGGATAGTCATATACCGAGAATCTCTGGTAGAATAGATGACGACCAGGGTACGGCGTAAGAATACAGGAGCACGTGGAAGCCTTCGTTGAAAACGACGCCTGAAGAATCCGAGAATTGCATTCCTAAGCAAGAAAAAAGGCATTCTAAACTGGCTGGCTGAGAACCACCACATGGCATTGCAGCATCAGACCATAGATTCTAATAAATGAAAGACATAGCCCCGGGAGAGAGTCGAGTAGACAACAGGCAAATTAGTCTGGTACCACGAGAAGGTCTTCGCTACCTTCTCAACATCTAGAATTGTATGCTGAAGACAGAATAGTTTCCCCGGAGAGTGATGGAGATCAGGATAACAGGGATACTAAATCCGGAAATAAGGACACCAACGCAAAGAATATCTGACCCACTTCTTTAAAGATACCAAGGAAACATTAAGGCAGCACCGAGAAAATCGCAGCCGTTACAAGCACAGTCGAATATGGCTTCGCAGAAGGGTCAAAGCACCACCTCAGCAATGTCAACCGCTGCTAGAAATACGGCAGTCACCAGAGGCCCTAGGAATGAACTACACCGGTTATACATACTAAAAGGACATAACAGCGAAGCCTTGAGCGATGTTTGGGAGAATCAGTCGCCGGCGCACATTGCTCCAGCTAAGCATGCCATTTATTACCGAACGGACCACCGTGTAACGTCCTCAACCAGCGTACCGCTGTAATAACTATAAACACAACGACGTCATCAGAATTTCCATTACCAAGCGGGACCCCACTAGGTAACTTCCTGATACTCACGCTATTTATAACATACGCACCAGGTGTCACCCACCCCAGCAGGAAATATAAGTATGGATATATTTTCACCCAGGAGACGTCATACAGATAGAAGTAGTCAAGAGTATACTGGCCCCTATAAATATGTATCCCTCTCGTACAGTTAGAAGGATCCATATCTAACAGCTTCGACAGAAACAGAAAAACTGAAGCAGACAAAACTCGCAACTGCACAAACGAGAAGAGTAAAACCTAGTAACAGAGGGAAATTAGATGCATCTCTAGGGCCACTCAGTAACATCACGAGGGGTAATATTACACCTCATCAACAAGAAGGTAGTACTGGGTAGAGCAACCCTGGCAGTCTTGTGTGTAGACTCCAGAGTCCGCCAGGAAATTAAGATCATCAGGTTAAAGGCTACAGGATTCTTCGTATGTTAATCTAGTCCCAAGTTCCCACTCCCCTTTGTGTCCAAAGGACTGATGCTGCAGAGGGTATGCAATAAGGCACAACAATTCCTTACTCATGAATGATATATATATACATTGAAGACCAATATATACGACTTACCATAAAGCCTATCGGTACATAGGTAAAAAGATAGCAAGGAGAACTGAAAGCAAGAGTTAGGCGTCTCTTCTTCTCAAGTTGTTTCGAACGTTATCGAAACTCTTCTCTTGAAGAAGACGTCAAAACTTGTTGTAGAAGAAGAATTTCCTGACTCTTGCTTTCGGTTGTCCTCGCTCCCGTTCACCCATATGCCGCTGCGGATAACACAGCGCCCATTGGTACGTGTTTAAGAGAAGCAGAAACGAAAATTGGTCCGAAAATAGAAGACAGCGAAGACACAAAGTAAAGATATAAATATCCCAGATCCCTAGAGCAGCGCAGACATGGAATACACTTGGTTCTCACCGAACCGAAAAGTGTGGGAGGAGGTCCAAGCATCCATTGATATATTGTACGCTATTAATACACAACAACACTACAGACACACACACAGACGCACACACACACACACACACACACACACACACACACACACACCTACTTTGCCAGGAGTATATAGATAAAGCACCTATATCCATATCCAATAAACCACTTGCACACCAATAAACCTAAACCATACGTCTTTCCAACTGCCTTGTCTCACCTCTCCACCTTCCTCGTCCAGCCCCTTCACAGTTCTCCTACAAGCCAGCCATTCAAATGAAATTGGAGTTGATGGGGTTGGGTGAATGGTGTGGTATGAGGATGTAGTAACGGAGTTACGGAGTAATGAGGGCCGAGTGATGAATGGTTAGATTTGGAGGTCGACTGATGAATGAGTAGATTCGGAGTTATAGGATTGTACAAAAAAAGATAAGTGGGTTGTTTATTACGAGATAAAGGATTATAAAAATGATAAATAGGTCGTTTCGGAGTTTTAGGGTTGTACAGGTTGGTTGAAGTGAAGAACTGGCTGTTATGAAGCTCAGAATGAGTTACAGGATTGTTAAAGTGAAAAAAAAAGTTTAATGTTGAAAATATAAGGGAGGAAGAGCCGTGTGCTCTCGAATTGTAATCAGCAGAGAACATCCGGGGAAAACTAAGAGAAGTCATGCATCAGTTGGCGGTTGGGACGTGTTGTTGTGTGTATGTTGGGTCCAGCTGCTTTACGGAACATCTCTCCTCTTGCCACTTGACTAATAAACGACGGTCCGACCCTTGGATATGATGACCTGACCTTTAATTGGCCCGATTAGAGGCCACTTCATCATATCCAAGGGCTGTTCAGTCGTACTTAAGGGTCGTGCTGTCGCGTTCAAGGGCCGTACATTCGTGTTCAGTAGATCAAGCCTACAGTGACTGAACATCTGTCTGCAGTCACTTTAGCTACCTGTAAGTCACTGTGTTCGTTTGTCTCTTTGTATGTTCCCCCTTCCAGAGTCTCGAAGTTTCGTCGTTTGTTTTGGGTATGTTGCTTTGTCCATTTTCAGTAAGTCATAGACTGCTCTAACTTCTCCGTCGATATTCCTTATCAGTTAAAGTAGATCACTATGAAGATAAATTCTGTTCTGACATGTGGATAAATGGTGGCCTTAAGACAGCGTCAGCCTAACATTTTTTGTGACAATTTCTGACAAATCAGCTTTCTTTCATAGATTTGCCTCAATTTCTCAGCCCTTCGAGCAAATTCGAAATGGCTCATCTCGATCCTGAAAGTTTTCATCCGGTTTCTTCCTCACGATCTGTACTCATGAGTGCAAATTTTCACTTAAATAAAGTATATGATTGTTCAGAATAATTAATTGTACATTATCTATGAATTGCTGTTAGATATTCTTTTAAACTGAATACGCCCAAATTTATTTTATTAATCTTGATAATCACAAAAACATCTCATGTGATTTGTTTACATTCATACCACGTGGGATCATAAGCGAGGCAGACACAATTTCACCACGGCCTTCATATCACTCACTCCAGTGTGGAAACCCAGTCCGAGAAATGCCCTATTGAATATATAAGGTCCTAGTGTTGCTTATGGGACATTAGAGATCCTATGTACGCAACGAGGTCAAAGAAGAGGGAGGCGTGCAGTACAATGACGCTGGCGTTCAGAGAAGAGTCACCTGAACTCTACCCAAGTTACGCGCGTGATTATACTTTTTCAGTGTCTCTTCGCGCTAACCACGAGCGCACCTTACTTTTCTGCAATGTGCAATAGAAACAAACCTAAGGCAGCCACAGCTTCTTGCGCAGCCAGCACCATCCTGCTTGTCTATGTTGACGAGAACGAAATGACTAGCCCATTGTTTCTCCTCGTGAGCATGACAGCATGAAAAAAGATGGAAATAAGGAAATTGACTCAAGAAATACCAGAGCGACGCCGCCTTTAAACGTTGGGGATATTCTGCCAGAGTTATCGAGCCATCCCTTCCGTCTGTGATCGAATAATCGTAAGTCTGGGACAAAAGTTTTAAGACGTCCCAAAAGTTTACAGAAGCCCCGGTCCGCGCCTGATCGAAGCTGTGCCGACGCCCTGTGTCTCTGCCTGTCGAGACAGGGTTCGGTACTGCTTCGTTCAATAGCGTCCCAGGACTTCATTTTTCTTTCCTAGTCTGTATCGTAGTTAGATCCAAGATGTTTGTCGCTGATCTTAGTGTTTTCTACAAAGTAGTTGAATTGTTTTGCGTCTAATAGTAATGCAAATAATGATAATAATTATATACAGTTTATTGATATGGTGTGCCATTCTGCTGAAAATGCACTGTGTGTGTGTGTGTGTGTTTGTGTGTTTAATTTAGAATCTTTGTTTCTTTTATTTATGTTCACTAGACGATACGGGCAACTGAATACCTTAATCAAGGCCATCTTATGAATTATATATATATATATATATATATATATATATATATCCTTGGGATGGGAAGAAAATATTCTACCTCCGTATTCGCTGCCTTATCGTAGAAGGGGACTAATGGGGGCGCGAGCAGGGGGCTTGAACCCCCCCCCCCCTCTCTCGTATAACACTTTCTAAACGATGGAACAGAAAAAAAGAACCAAGCGAGAAGTGATCGTCCTTCTCGATGGCTTAGGCTGGAGTGCGTAAATGTGTGTGGATGTAACCAAGATAAGAAGAAAAGAGATGCATAGTATATCTAAGGAAGGGAATCTGGATATTCTGGCTCTGAGTGAAACAAAGCTTAAGGATAAGTAGTAGGAATGGTTTGAAACTGTTTTAGGAGTTAAGTCAGGGGATGGTAAGAGAGAAACAGCTAAGGAAGGGGTAGCACTACTGCTGATGGGAGTTGTGGGAGTGCGTGAAAAAGTATAAGGAAGAGAGCTCCAAACGAAGAATGAAAGTGGATGGCGAGATATGGGTGATTATAAGTGTTTATGCATCTAGCCACGAGGAGAAAGATCATGAGAGGCAAGTGTCTTAAGAGCAACTGGGTGAGTGTGCCAGCAGTTTTGATGCAAGAGACCGGGTATCAGTGATGGGATTTTTCAACGCAAAGATGAATACTGTGGTAGCTGAGGTTACAACTGGGAGTCATGAGGTATTCAGTAATGCGAATGGAAATGGTGAAGAGCTTGTGGAACTGTGCACTGAAAAATGGCTAACGACAGGTAACACCAGGTTTAAGGAGAACACACAAATATACGTATGTGAATAGCAAAAATGATCTACGGGCATTACTGGATTAAATTATACTTGATAGGCGTGCAAAAGACAGACTTTTGGATGTGAATGTACCTACCAGGATGTTTGATCATTACCTTCTGGAGGCTAGAGTAAAGATTTGTGGAAATTTTTGAGGAAACGTTCAGGGTGAGGAGAGAGTAGTGAAAGTAAGCGAACTTGGAAAAGAGAGCAAGAGCGATTGAGTGTAAAATGGCAAAGGATGGGAGAAAATGAAACTAGGGGAGAGGATGAGGTATGGAAAGTATTCAGGAGAGCAGTTTGGTAAATTCGAGGGATGTGTATGGCATGCGTAATGTGGGAGGTGGGCAAGTTAGAAAGTGTAGTCAGTGATGGGATGGAATAAAGATGCTAGTGAACGGGAAAAGAGAAGCATATAGACGGAACTTACATGGAAGGAGTGCAGATGACTGGGAAATGTTTATGGAAGCACAGAAAGTTAAGAGGAAGGTGCAGTGTTGAAAAAGAGGGCAAATTAGTGTTGGGTTGCTCGAATATCAGTAAACTCATGGAGAATAAGATGATTTGGAAGGAGGTTCTTGTTTACGAAAAACTAGAGAACAAATGGGAACATCGGTGAAGGGGGCAAATGGAGAACATCTAACAGGTAGTGAATAAGTGAGGAGGAGATGGAAGGAATATTTTGAAAGACTGTTGAATGTGTTTGATGATAGGGTGGCAGACGTAGGATGTTTGGGTCGGTGTGGTATGCGACGCGAGAGTCATGGAGAGTGGTGTGGTGAAGAGAAAAGAGCCGGTGGAAGCTTTGCAGCAGATGTAATGTGGCAGGACGGCAGGAGTGGATGGTATTGCAGTTGAATTTCTTAAGAAAGGGGCTGACTGTGTTGTTGATTGGTTGGTTAGGATTTTCAGTGTGTGTATGGATCAATGTGAGGTGCCTGAGGACTGGCATGATGCATGTATAGTAATATTATATAAAGGTAAGGGGGATATAGGTGAGTGAGCGTTCAATTTACAGAGGTATAAGTTTGTTGAATCTACTGGGTAAGTTGTATGAGAGAGTAGTGACTGAAAGAGTAAAGGCATGTGCAGAGCATCAGATTGAGTAGTAAGAGTGTGGTTTCAGAAGTGGCAGAGTATTTGTGGATCAGGTGCTTGTTTTAAAGAATGTGTGTGAGGAATATTTAGAGAAACAGAAGATTTTCTATGTGGCATTTACTGGTTTGGAGAAAGCATGTGATGGAGTTGACAGAGATACCTTGTGGAAGGTCTTTAGAATATATGGTGTGGGAGGAAAGCTGCTAGAAGCAGTGAGTTCCTGTCAAGGTAAGGTTGTAAAGCTTATGTACGAGTAGAAAGAAGGAGAGCGAATGGTTCCGAGAGAAGTTTGGTTTGCGGCAGGGTTGTGGGGTACCGTCATGGCTGTTTGATTTGTTTATAGATAATGAGTGAGGCGAGTATGCAGTCTGTAGGGGATGATGGTGCCTGAGAAGTGAGTCAGTTGTCGATTGCCGATGATAAACTTGCAGAAGTTGGTAACTGTCTGGGAGTGTGTGAAAGGAGTAAGATGAAAGTAAATATGAATAAAAGCAAGGTTATTAGGTTTAGCAGGATAGAGGGACAGGTTTGCTGGGGTATATGTTTGAATGGAAAAAAGATTGGAGAAAGCGAAGTGTTTTAGAAACCTTGGGTTGGACATGGCAGTAAATGGAACTATGGAAGGAGAAGTGAGTCATAGGATTTTTGAGGAAGCGAAGGTTTTGGAAGTATTGAAGAATGTGTGGAAAGAGAGGTCTTTATCTGGGAGGACGGAAATATGTATGTATAATGTGTGTCTTCTCCCAACATCTTCTATGATGTGTAACATCTTCACATTTTATGTGATAAGAATCTTCGTCTCCACATCTTGAATGATGTGCATCTTTTTTACCACATCTTGCAGGATCCGTATCATCTTCCCCATATCTTACATGCTGCTTATCTTTTTTGCGTCTTTTCTTATGTGTAACTTAAACATTTCCTTTGAAATTCTTTCTTTTCCTTCATCGCTTGCTTAAAGCACCTGTTTTCTTCAGGTAGGTATAATCTTTCGATCGTATTCCATTACATAATACTCAGATTGTATCATTCTCTCTAGCAATGATAGAATGCATATATTTCTTTAGTTAGACCATGTGAGAATCTGCTCATTCACTGATGATGGTAACTTTTTTAACCGCATGCTGCGCTGAGTGTTGCATTCCATGAGCCTACCTATAGGGCATCTGCTGTATGATACCTGAAGTGCATTTACTGTGTAGTTCCTGTAGTACATCTGTTCTAAAGCAATTGCAGTGCATCTGCTCTAGTACCTGCAGTGCACTTGTTCTGTATTGCCTGCAGTGCATCTGCTCTGTAGCAACTGCAGTGTGTCTACTCGCTTGCACTTGCTTGAAAAGAAATGCGTCGCTTTTGTTCTCTGCTTTATCCGTTCAGCACCTTTCAGTGCAATTAGTTATTATACTGATACCATGTTAGAAATACAACTTCTTTATGAATGATCTGTGAAGAACAGTACCAAAAACCTGAGTGCTCTACAGTACACAGTCCACCTACCCGCTTCTCTCTTCCGAGATGTTGTTGCATACTCTCGCACGACTCCAGATGTTTTCCTGTGCATGGCCTAAGTACATGTTGCGTCTCAGATAGTTCCCTGCGAGCCAAAAAGTCTCCTTTTTCTCTTATACTTTTTTCTTTTATTTTTCAGAGTATCCTCGCCTTAGACGAAGGTATGAACCTTAGGACTACGTACGTCCCTTTCGCCTTAATTAAAGGTGGGTACATTGTGCTGTTCGTTTTATCTAATCCTGTTTGTGGTTTCTGCACATTCTCTGAGTGTAAATGTTTAGATGCTTTCTAGTTCATTAGCCTTTTGTGGGTCCTGCTCCTTTATAGGAGCATTATCTTCCAGGATAAAACTCTCAGTCCAGAAGTGTTGCATGTTTTCCAGTCTTCATATAACCCATTTTCTGTTACAGTGAAACTTTTGAGATCCTGAGTTTTTACTGTTAGATCTTTGCTTACAGTTTGGGTTGTTCTTTTATATTTCTTTCGTTCTCTTCTTCTAGTTAATGAACTAGTGCCTGGTTCTTAAGCACATTTTAAGCGCTGCTTAGCTAACTGTCTGCTTTATAGTTTGTTCAGTGTTATGTCTACTTTCCTTACCCCGCTGACGTCTCTCAAACCCTTATTTCTCTGAGCGTCCTCCTCTCCCCATTCCTAACTGTCTCTATCCACTTTCCTTTGCTTTAGCTGTTGATTTTAGAGCCTGTTGTAATACTTTGGAATTTAACCTTCTTGTCTGTGTCCTTAACAGTTGTCTAGTGTCTCTTCGTTCCTCTTCCCTGTGCTTTCTGTTGTTCATTTGGGTCCTCTTCTCCTTAGATACGTCTTCCTTCCCGACCAGGACTCTATAGATGATGTGCTCGGGTTTAAAGCTGTCGTACCTAAACTTGAGATTCATCTTTGATGAATATCGGTGCCTCTGACTCACTTTACCCCTGTGATATGAAGGAGCTAAAAGTTCTTTTGCACACACCGTGGATTTTTGAGTAACCATGTATTTCCTCACTCCTGTCAATCCCTCATTGCCCGGGCTCTTTTCATGTACTTAGAATTCCCATGCGTTAGAGCTCTTCTGTACATCACCATGGCTGATTTCGCCTTGCCTAGCGCCATCCTTGTCGCTTCCTCGTGATTCTCACCGGAAAGGATAGAAAAGAAAAAGATCGTCTGGCCTACCTGGAGGACAGTAAACTACCCGGTAGATTAGGAAGAACTCTTCAGTCTCTCTGTTGGCGGGAATGTACTGAATGAAAGGTTCATCGTCTACCACTACCTTCCCCCATTCCTCTGTTTACCCTCTCTCTTTGTTATTGTATACGCTCTAGGGAATGCTACATACATCCTCTTCAATTTCCTTGGTGTGTTTAAGTTTCAGCTGTACCTCTGATGTCTGGCTTAATCGCATCGAATTGGTCCTTAGATTCCAGTTCTTTGCCATTACCCACCAGTCCTTCGGCATTCTATGTTTAGCAACAGGTCTTAAATTGCTGGTATCTCTTGGTTTTCTAATGTTAGGGCGGCTTTTGTGTGCTTCCAGTTTCCTTGATTTCTCCTTTTGCTTTAGTTCCTCTTTTGTACCGGTATCATTACCGAAGGACGTTAGTGAACTTTCCACTACCATCCCTCCGTGATTTTGATGAGGTGATCAGCCAACGCCGCATGATGCAGATCTCGGGAAAGTCACTTTTGTTTCTTGTATGGTCAAACTCTTTTCATAATCGTTTGCATGCAATTGTTTCATCTTGCAAAATTTCCAACGTTATTTCAGGATGATGAGCTCAGTATGATGTCTATTCCCAAGTATTTTTCAACATTTTTCGCGGTTGAATCCTTCTGTAGATGGCAAACGTAGGCTATTATATTTTCACTTCTTTGAGTTTAAGTCTCATCCACCCTTGATGAGAATAAAACCACATTTCTAGAATCCCTTGCAATATGTCGCAGTCTAGAACGCTGTAAACTGCTAATAAGCTTAGCATCGTACTCAAACCGCTTTGCCGCGCTTCATCTTAAGCAAGGCTTTCACCATCTCTTCTCTTTTCATTAAACCACAAAAAACGGAAGTGTTCAAACCTCTTCTGGATAGAGATTAACTCAGGTATAACAGGCGCAGCACTGAGCCTTATGGGACTCCACTTGCAACCTTGGCCCGTTACAAATACTGCATGTTCATTTTCTACGTGCACTCACCTTGCTGTCACATGGTAAACTTTCATTTGATTTCAGTGGCTGTGCTTGTATATCAGTTTGAAAGTGTATTCTCATACTCAGCCTTCCGCTGGGGACAGTAGCAAAGACCTCGAGCAGACCAAGTATATGTACATTGATAGGCATTGGAACTTTTGTGTGTGTGTATGTATGTATTTATGTATATTTTTAGAATTGCTATGTTTTTGTTTTATATATGCACATGTATATCTATGTGTTATTCTTATGCATATGTATGTTTGTTTATTTACATGGGTTTATGTTCTTTTAGCTGAATATACGTGTTTTTGGTGCCTATATTTATGCATGTATCTAAGTGTATGTGTGTGTGTGTGTGTGTGTGTGTGTGTGTGTGTGTGTGTGTGTGTGAGTATGTGAATGTGGGCCTGGAGGAAGCTTGGAGCTGAGTTCTGATCCCTCTAAAATCTATTTAGGATTTTTCTTTCATACCTGTTCGACATTTGCCGAGTTATCAAGATTGCGCCAGGAGCAGACGAAGATAAGGCCTCATTCGCTCGCGTCGATTTTTTAGCTGTTATGTGTAATCCACCGAAACTACAGGCCCCGAAGACCTTCCTATGTTTGATCACAATTGGCTCAAATGCCCTGGTTCAGTCCACTGAAATCACGTCGCTTCCCGTATGCCACATCGCTCCATTTCACTCTATCCCGTGCACACCATCCACCTTCCTTTTTAGGAAATAGTGTAAAGCAACATCACAAGCTTAACATGTATCTGCTCCTCGGGCTGGATTCAATACTTTAATCCGATCTTCTGGAGCATGATCGTACGGCCCTTGAGCACGAAGGAACGAACCGTCGTGCTCAGGGGTCGTAACGTCATGATCAAGGGTCGTACCGTCATGTTCAAGGGTCGTACCGTCATGTTCAAGGGTCGTACCGTCATGCCTAAGGGTCGTGCTGTCGTGTTCAAGGGTCGTACCGGCGTGCCTAGCGTCGTAACATAATGCCCAAGGTTCGTACCATAGAGTTCAAGGGGCTGGTGCTGTCATGTCCGCTGTGTACCACAGCAGCTGGACGACTGCTAATTGTGACCTTCACGTCTACTGCTTATCATTGCCCTCTTGCCGGCCGAAAGCTGCCGGCTCCATGATTGACAGTCGACAAAGGCGCAGTGGTGGATCGGCTGCCTTTCAACCCTTCCATGGGAACCACGCACGCACCGGCAGTCCCTCTGCAGCACGCAGACAGACAGACACACACACACACACACACACACACACACACATCCCACCCCCCCTCCGTGATGTAGCTGTTAACGTCACTGACCGTCACACATGCACGGGCAGCCTGGGATCAAATCTGAATAGGTTCGAATTCTGATCACGGCGGCCGGTCTATACTCCACCCAGCTGTTCATCCTCCCATAAGGGCTAGTCGATAGAATGGGTACCTGGCATAGGCTAGCGTGTGAGTGTGTGTGTGTGTGTGTGTGTTGTTGTGTACGTGTGTGTATGTGTATATCATATCCAATTCACTCTATCCCGTGCACGCCTTTCACCCTGCTGCATGTTCAGACCCCAGTCGTTCAGCATCTTTTGCACTCCATTCTTCAATCTCCAGTTTGATGTCTCCGTTCTCCTTGTTCCCTCCGCTTCTGACACATGTATCCTATTTGTCAACCTTTACTCACTCAGTCTCACTATATGTCCACGCCGGATATTCTTTTTTTCATACATATTCGCCATTTCCTGCGTTAGATAGGCAGCATTAAGAACAGAGGACTGAGCCTTAGAGGAAAAAATACTCACTTGGCCCCCTTCTCTGTTCCTTCTTTTGGGAAAGTGAAAACAGGAGGGGAGAATTTCCAGCTCCCCAGCTCCCTCCTCTTTTAGTCGCCTTTTGCGACACGCAGGGAATACGTGGGAAGTATTCTTTCTCCCTTATCCCCAGGAATAACGTCGGATATATATAATATATATATATATATATATATATATATATATATGTATATATATGCAGAACTCTCCTCGTAACATTGCTAGAGACTAACACCCAAGAAGCATGCCATGACCACATTTTCGCTTCTTGTCTCACACCACAACCAGGACTCAAATATAGCACTGCACCTCCGGCTCCCCCCCCCCATAACTACATCCTCCGCGTCGCACCCCCAGCTCGCACAGGAGAGGAAAAAACAGTCACATTCACGCCCACACCTCCGCTCTCACGCAAGCCTCACCTCCTCAGCATCTGTCATAAAACAGAGTAATTAACTCTATACCTCAAATTGCCGTTCCAACAGCTTGCGTAACCTTTAACAGGAAAATTACACTCTAAGTTTCCTGTCCCATAGCGAGTATCGACGTAGCCTTAACCTTCAGCAGTTTTACGTACCCGTATTACGTCCGGATTCTAGAGTATTTTTCACCAGTTCTTCTTTTCCCCAGTTGTAATTTCTATTTCCTCTGCGTCGGCGCCGAGCGGGTGACGGACGCACACCACTTCCGCTCCGATTCTTCTTTTTCTAAAGAGTTGAAGGGTTTTCCCACAGGCCATTGGTGCATAGAGCTGCTGCTGCCGCTATGCACCCACGGCTGCCAACCGCTGGTGCAGGGGTACCAACAGCTGGTGCAGGGCTACTAATCGCTCTTGCAGGGATGCCAATCGCGGGTGTAAGGCTACCAATCGCTGATGAAAGGCTACCACCCACTGTTGAAAGGCTACCACCCACTGGTGAGGGGCTTCCACCCACAGATGAAATTCTGCCACCTATTGGGGAAAGGCCACTAACCACTGGTGAAAGTCTGCCACCTACTGGGGAAAGGCCACTAACCACTGGTGAAAGTCTACCACCTACTGATGAAAGGCTACCGACCATTAATGCAAGGCTACAAATCACTAGTGCAGTGCAACACAAGGGTATACCAACCAATAGTACTATTTTTACGAGATTTACAAACAGATTTGTCAGCTGATGCGAGAGATGGTGAGCGATGGTGCAGGAATGTCTGGTGGTTTGGGGCACCAGGCACATGGTTAAGTCATGCCCAGGTGAGGTTGGCTCTCGTGTGGTCATTGATGCTGGAAGATACTGGCCTCTGATACCATCCTTCTTATGGATACCACCACCTTGGAGCTGTGACTCACAGATACCAACCAGTCAAGTCATCTAGTCCAGGAAGGGCCACTAACTTCCTGGTATTACCTACGTGAGTTGACCTTCCCTGGTGTGTAGAGATCTGTCTGGGAGACTAGATTGTGGGACAATTCCCAAGGATGCTGGCTACCGTAGCCTTGATTCTGCTACATTATGGTCCTCCTCCTCCTCCTCCTCCTCTTCCTCCTCCTCCTCCTCCTATTCCTTCTCCTCCTCCTCTTCCTCCTCCTCCTCCTCCTCCTCCTCCTCCTCCTCCACCTCCTCCTCCTCCCTCTATTGTAAACTTCGCGGGTTGTAAATATTGAGTTTACGTGTGCCATAGGGTTGTGACCCTCATTAACACGGTTGGCCTCCGTTTGTGATACACGGGTTTTTATTTATTCTCTCAGGAATTTATATTTCGTGGTGTTAAGTGTTAAGTGTGTGTGGGACTCAGACTCAGACTCGGTTTATTTTGCTCAGACTTTGTAAACAAATTATGGAGCACAGCTCCTCATATCATTTCAATGATTATTACATAAATCATTTCAATGCTTATTACATAAAAGAGAGAAATCATATCAAAATAATAACATATTAATGATGATTATGGCAGCATCTTGAAGTAAAACTTTTGCGAGTTACTTAAATATTTTATGTATAGCTCTTAAGAAATAGGAAATATTGGTCAAAATTTGTACACTTTTAATTTGCATCAAAGCAGCAAACTTATTCATGGTAGGATTATTTCTATTGTAATATGGAATATATTTGTTCCGTAGTTCAACAATATTTTTACTAGAACATAATAACGCTGTAAGGAATTCATCTCCTACAGCATTGCTTCTACATTTCGTGCATAATCTTTCTTCTCTTCTTATATTTTCATATCTTCCTGTCACAACTGGTAATCTATTATT
>JAYMFT010050525.1:0-15262 GCA_038088735.1 Panulirus argus
TGAAACACTTTGCCCGAGTATCATGCATCAGTCAACAGGTCATATTTTTCCACGAAAATCTAAGCCCCTCACAGAAAAAAGTTATAAAGCAGTTTTGTAATCAATTAACAGGATAGTCTGACGTTTGAAAATGTTTTCATTTTGCAGAAATAGCGGCAACAGTTATAAGTAGCTTTTTTTTTATTTGATGGATATAATTCATTAGTAACATCTTCCACATCAAGTGCCTTCTGCCCTCTCCTCCGTAATCTGCCGTAGCGAACATTACCTCAAGTACAGGTCACCAGCCTTGCGTATGTCGCCGGAATGTTGCGTGATGTGAGGAGCTAACATGAGGCAGTGTGTTGGTCGGTTAATTAATGATACTTGGCTCTCTTTCTCTCTCTGTCTCTCTACAGCATCCCACGCATCGGTCAGACTGAAGACAAAAGTTAATGGCTTTAGAATCGATTCAAGTATATATCTCACTGAAGAGTGATCGTGTACGTATATTTACATACTGGATTGTGTTCCTGTGGTTGAAAAAATAACTCCATGATAGTATTGACCCGAAATACGTATATAATACTACAGACTATTCTCTATATGGCGCAACTGGTTTGAATAATACATTTGTACTTCCGCGTCCCAAGCCTTTGTAGACCGTCCCTCGGGAGAGTTGAAGTGCATATTATTGGCAAGTGGCCTGCAGGGCTTTAACGCAGACTGGGCGCACTACCGGATACTGAATTGTCACAGAACCTCCAGCTGTACGAGTGATTACGGAAGAGTTTGTGAAGAATGATAGCTATTATGAAGAGTGCTGTACTGTGACGATGTAGGTTATTTATTTGGGCCGATACTGAAAAAGCTATTCAATTTGCACAGAGTGAATGTAACCCCAAACCTCGTATCTATTTTCGAACTTACTATCGCTACTATGAGTATTGCCTGTATTCCTCAGATATCATAATAGTTACTCGAAGAAAGTGGACGAGAGTGGGTTTGTTTCCAGTCTCCCAAAACCCACTATCTTCTGTAGACATAAGAACTCTTACTTTATCAGAGTGGTAGTTCGGGTGCTGGTACAATATACAACACAAGGGGAAGATTGTGCTTTTACGAAGTCCCTGGTTCAGGAGTAGGCCCGGACGGGGTGGCGGTGCTCTCTCTACGATTGTGAAAAAAGTACCAATTGTGTACCAGTGTTGCCAGATTATAATCAGTAAAGTATCCCAGCTTCCGTCTAGGATGTTTACGCTCCAAATAAAAACTTGGGAGTATATTTACAGAAAGGATTTTCATGATCTAGAGCTTTACGCTACTAGTAGCACTGTGTAGCAGTTGTCAACTCAGAGGGAGGGCGGTTGTGAACGTCTGTTTTATTTCCACATAGCTCAGGGCTGGAGTTCGTTTTCCCCTCTTTTCCCACACTGATACGAACTGACACCTTTTGGAAAAAGAAAAATATCCGAAACGCTTCGATCACTTCTTTTCTTCTGCTCGTTTTCTATGTTTCATTTAAGGCTTGTCTCTATAGGAAGCTTCGTCTGTCATACGAATCCCTGATAAAGAGAAATGGTCTTAATAACCGTCCATCCTACAGCTGGGCAGGGGATAAAAACTTTCTATAATTACTGGTCGGAACGTAAGAGTATTGTGGCCGCCAGTGTCATCCGCGGCTGGAGATTAAGCTGTCGGAGTCTATGATTGGCTACTCTAAGACTCCAGTAGTCTTCGTTTATGACCTGGACGCCTCTTTGAAAACGATTGAGGAGGGATGTGTTCCCCTCACATTCTGTACGGCTCTGACTTCCATGATAACTTCTCGTGTAATGGTAAATACACGTTGGCACGCGTATGTGCAGTACCACATATACACTTACACGGAAATACAAAAGTACACGTAAAAACACACACACGAACACACAGGTACAAGGACACGGATAAGCACAGACACACAGACACACTAGACAGACAGACAGACGACAAAAACATACACACATAAGAGCCTACAAAATGCTGCACACACACAGGAATATTCTTGCGAGAAACAAGTCCTGCCATAACTGACTTTAAGAGGATAGTATAAAATTTATAGGGAGGACATCTTTCTTCAGTGTGACCAGAATACAAATAAGTTAGGTAGGGACATACCTGGGGTTTTAACATAGGTGGGAAGAAACCATAGGTGGTAACGCATGGAAGAATGAAATGTAGGCAAGTGGGGACTCAGGACAGATGGTAACTTACATTAGATGGGAACTCACTGTACTGGGTAGCGTATGGTAGACAGAAACTTTCGTTAAGAACGCAAGGTAAACGGGGACTTAAGGTGGGCGGAGACCTAGTAGCTGATGGATAGACGCAGTAGGTGGGGACTCACTATAGGTGGAGATGTATAGTTAAGTCGGGACACGAGATAGGGTGGCAAGGGAAGCAGGGTAAATATGAGACACAAAATTCTCTGTAGATGGAGGTTGACAGTATGTGGACGCATTCGGAAAAAGGCAGCGTATGGATAGTGGGGGTTTATGGTGAATAGGGTGCTCAAATGAGGTTTTAAAACGCGGTAGTTTATGTCTACAGAGTAAGAGAGGATCACAGAAAGCAGAGATCAAAATGACGGTAGGTATCTATGGCAAGTGAGGACGCGAACCCTCGATATGCGTGAAACCACATTTGTTTCAGGATCTACATTAATACGAAGACGCACGATAGACACAAGGTACATCGTAGATGTAACAGACCCTGAATTGAAAAGGTAGATATAGGGAGCTGAGGTAGGCCTCCTTCGGGACGGCGTCGTATTACTATCTTGAAAAAACTTGTTCCTCTCGCGTTTCTGATCCAGTCAAGATCAAGGCTTGTCCAGTGGGGGGGTCGCCGAGGGGAGGGGAGGGGAGGGGAGGAATAATGAGGAGGATGGCGGGGAGGGGCAGAGGACGAGGGCCTGATAGAAGAGGTAGGAAATGCGTCGTGAAGCTTGGAGGCAAAAAAAATTTTTTTTCAATTCTTTTTTTTGCGAAATCCAATTTCTTTGCACCTTCCAAATTCGAAAAAAAAGAAAAGAAAAGGTGGCAACGGATATAAAGAATTGTCGAATACGAATTCAAGACATTCCCGTACAGGCAACAGGTGGAGGCCAGTCTACAGAGATGGCTATGGCTGCATCCACTCCTGCTGGTGGACGGACGAACAGGTGGTGGATCAGCTGGGTGTTGGATGAACCAGTGCCTGGAGAGGGATGGACACATGGATGATACTGGACGAGATGGGCAGTTGGTACCTCGTGTACTGGTGGATGAATGGTGGTGGATGTGCTAGTGAATGGTTGGCGAGCTGAAGGATGACCTCGAGTGAGGTAAAGACTCGTGGTGGGTGAAGGAAAGGATGAATGGTCGTGGATGAACTGGTGGACAGCGAGTTTCTATTGAACTCATCTTTCAACAAAGGGGAACGGTACCGCATAAAACCCACACCCTTAATCAAGTACCTACTTCATTTGCCAATGTTGTAAGAAGTCTGACAGCTTGAAATTTATGGCGCCATGACTCGAAGTCTTCCAGTGAAGGGGAGGATCAAGAGGTGCGGAGCTGGTGAAGGTGGCGCTGACGGAGAACCTTGCCTGTGGTGGCGCACCGCTGTTACCAGTTGCGGCGCCACCATTAGTCGTTGCCTAAAGTCCAGCGTCCATTCCAGGATTTTGTTCCAGCGGTCGTCCCTTTGATGAGATTCTTCCTGGGCTCGCGGAGTCATCTCAGCCTCTTGACTCAAGGAGTGCCGTCAGCTAATCCGGTTGCTTCTCCATCTCGATAACGTCGGTAAAAGCCGAGGGGCTCGGCGCGTTTCCCTCCTCACCACGCCACGTTCCAGTGTTGCATGATGTCTGACGGCTTAAGATAACACAGTCTCGACTGGTGTACTGACTTGAGAGATCTGTACGGTATAGAGATGCAGGATACATTCTGAGCTATCATAACGTAACGCTCTATCATGAAACTTCACTCTACGTCATCCATACCTAACTACTCAGACAAGCAACCGATGGCAATATAGCGTGGCAACTCGCATTCACACCGCTAAAGAGCAGCACTCGTGCACACACTGATTCACTCTCATTCACGCCACAAGAGGACTGCACTAGTTCACCCACTTGGGTTCGCACGCACGTTCGTAAACACCTCACATTAAAGCTTGTGCATTACACCATCAGACCCGGGCATGCACGAAGTACAGTATCCAAATAGCATCCTCCACGTCTTCTTCAGTCACTCTCCATAAGTATTTGGGTTTATAATCAGGCGGTTCTTGAGGGTCGGCTTTGTATGGTGTTCCTATGAAGGTATATTGAAGGACGCATCATCCCATTCACCGGGAACAGACTTCTAACGCTTCCTCCTCCTGTCAGACGAAACTTATCCTCCCCTGTCGACCGAAGTTCTCCTCCTGTTCACCGAAACTCTTCCCCTGTCAATGGGAACTCTTCCTTTAGCATCAACTCTCCTGTCAATCAATACTTTCTGTCGACGGAAACTCCCCTGTTTTCAACCGAAACTCTCCTCCTGTCAACGGAAACTGTCCCTATCAACAAAAACTGTCCTCCAGTCGGCCATAACTCTCCCTGCAACAGAGATATAGCTTTATCGTTATATCGACTATTGAAAAGCTATAATTAAGGTACAACTTAGTTGATAATACCCACAGTTCCGCCATGAATAACACACATTAACCAAGTCACAGGCAACCATTTTGGCTTTGCCAAACATTAGAAAGTAAAATCATTAATTTTACAACATTGTTTATTCAGATGCTTTGATTTTTTTTTTTTTTCACGTAACTGTACCACAGATTATATCACAAAGGATTGTTAGCGCCATGTCTTTACTGCTTATGGCTTGCAGCTGTCCTCGTGTTTACAGCACTCACACAAGTTTTGTAACAATAGCTTTTTCCCTAGATGAGATGGTTCGTCTGTCATTCCTTGAATATTTAGTATCCTCCACTAGAGAAAAGATTCTTCTTTTCTAGAAGGGCTTCTGTGTCTTTCCATAAAGTTAGGGCTCCAGCCTCAAATGGGAATGTAGATGCCTCCTGACGGGTCCTTGGAAATCTGGCTCTGACGGTGGACATCACATCTGGTTTTCCCCTTCAGTTACCGACACTGTAGCACTCCAAATGAAAAACAGATCTCTTTTATCTCTCGTATTTCCAGCGGTCCTTTCCCTCTGGGAAGCGACAGGTCTTTATTACTTCCTCTTCAGCCTTTTTTTTTTCCCTTTGTGCTTCTCGACCAGGCAAGAGAGCATCAGACGGATCCACGGGGAGACGCGTCTCTGTGCAAGGTCCTCTCACCGCAGGCTACAAACACTCTCTCCAGCGGCGGAGGATAAAAGCGCTGCTCTCATGCCCGGAATTACGAGTACTATCGCTTCTTTTGCTGCTGCTGCGCCTCGCGCGCCGACCCTTGACCATCATTTCTGTAACACACACACACACTTTCTGTCTGTCTGCCTGTCTCTTTTTCTACCAACCCTTCTGCAGGTGCTGTCGTAAGCTCTACTGTAGGAGAAAACTAAAGCTTTTCTCCTGGCATTAATGTTGATGATAGTGATGGTTCTGTTGCCTCGACAATGCCATCTCTTGTACTGCTAAGAGCAAAGACGCTCCCAATAGTCAGTTATCATTGGATGGCAATGTCGAAATGTAAAAAGAAGAAATTACATCTACATCTTATATAAACTTTAAGAACGTGCAGAGTCTGAACACGTACGTACCAGCGTCCGCGAGTGGAACGGAACTTGGCGAATGTGTGTCGAGAGCGTCTCAGGGAAGCGGCTAGTCGTGTCCCTCTTTAATAATGCCGGAGGGTCAACCTCTCCTCACGTGTTCCCTCCCGTCCCATCTCTCCTCCTTTCCCTAAAACCCTGCAATTTTCTGTTAAAATGTGGTAAATAATGACGGGTTTTGATACTGCTACTTAAGATACTGAAAATCCTGAGCCTACGTTGGTCTTTTCACTTGCAGGATAAAAAAATCTAATTTTCAAAATCTGGAAAAGTTTCGTACTATGTAATAACACGACCAGTTTCCAGTTTCAAGTGACTGCTGCAAACTGGATGCTAACTTTAGAGATTATCTCTACATCATCTCTTTAATGTCACTGTTGAGTCACACTGAGCTACTTTATGGGTTTAGAACATAATATCTTACGCGAGAGAAAACGTTGCCGATATCCGCATTCCTCCAGAAAATCTTGGCGGTGTCCAGCATTCCAGGCAGCCGTCTTGTTGTCGTTCCAGACCTGATGTTTGTCTTTTCCTCCTTCCGCAGATCCTGACCAACTACAAGCCGACGGTGGAGGAGCTGCACCGTGGAGAGTACGAGATCGAGGGAGAGACGCTCATCCTAGATCTGCTGGACACCTCGGGATCCCATCAGTTCCCAGCCATGCGCGAACTGGCCATCAGGCAGTCCGACGCTTTCCTCCTCGTCTATACCATCGACAACGCCGCTTCCTGGGAGCTCCTCGCTGCACTCAGGGAGGAGGTATATGCCAATCTATATTTGTCTGCTTATTGCCCGTATAATCGCATCTAGCTGTGTACCGGAAGAGTTAATTTAAGCGCCCAGCGAAGCAGCTTCCTACGTTGATTTGTACATTTCCTGTCATCCCACTTATGCACCCCGAGGCAGCTCATCTGTTCGGAGATACTCCTTACCTCGAGAGACCTTCCCCGAAGTCGTTGTTCTGTAGTTATAATCCTTTCTCACTGTCAACTATAAGAGCACTACTCACGAGACTGTAAGAATTCATGACAATGAGTGACTGTTGCTCCAATGTACTTAACACCCACTACACGCAACACCGGACGCTAGACGGAACATGAGTTATTCACATCATAAACAGTGCATTAGAACTTAGCTGGCTAATTTACGTTTTCCCTGGAAGCGTTGGGTAGATACTGTGAGGAAGAACAGCTATGAAGTTGGCGGGTGTGAATATCTATTTGATGATATAATGAGAACGAAAATTGATATACTTATTTACGGGATGTCGATGCTATCTCGGGTAAGTTTCGCTCAAGTGATCACCAGACGTGTTGCCTAGACTATGAACGTAGAGCATTTGAACCCTTAAATCTACTCTGTTACTAATCTCATGGTTCTTCCATACCTCCTTTGGCTTCTCTCTCTTCTTGCGTCATCTGGGGCCTTCTTCATTCCTCTCATATGCATTAATCTACTACACAAGGGAACAATCACTGCACCACGCTAGTAACATCTGAGATCAAACTCTCCTTCCCATCTCTATAAGCACGAGGCATGAATGACAAAAAAGGATCCGCCTCACATCTAACTATAAGCGATCGTACTGTTTGTCTGATCCTCTTCTGTTTTCCTTTGGAATGTTGGAATCTTTACCGCATCTTTGATATTTGTTGTTTCCAGCATCACACACACACAAACACACACAGACACACACGTACAAACGAGATGAGGCCCCACGAGTGTAAAACTCCCTCCCCCTATAGCATAAACATATGGTTACAAAATTGAGGAGATGGGCCTCCACGTGTATAAAAATACCTCGGTGTACAGTACAATGAGGTAATTACACTTTTTGCACATACTAAGCTCTCCATCATCACCAGCAAAGGTGGCAATTATTGCGTCACACGCTGCTCCTTTACTCTGTATTTTTTTTCCTGTTTCTGACGTCCTGTGATTCCGACAGAACTATACCACAGATCCATTGTAGACTGATTACTCCTAGACGTCAAATTAATCGACTTTATTCCGATGTTATAATAAATTTTTCAATTTTCATTTAACGTCCTTTGTTCCTGTCATTTACCATCCCTTGTCCATCTCTGAACTGTCATATGCCATCCCCTGTCTCTCTCTTCACCGTCTCTTACCATCCTTTCTCTCTATCTCTTCACTGTCATTTACCATCCTCTGTCTCTCTCTTTAGGCTTTCTCTTATTTTCTTTTTGTTTCATTACCTCATAAATTTTTCTCTGGTGGACCATGCAATACTCGGCAAGCTGCCGCGTCGCTTGATCACAATGTGGCCGTTGGCAACTTAAGGTTGGGCCGATTTGATAACTATTTCTTTCCCTACACCTCAAAGCTTTTGGAACTCTCTATTCTCTCATGTTTTTCCTAATAGCGAAGACCTAGCACTTTTAAGAATATAGGCTTTTCACTTCCTCCAAAATTCGTAAATACTTTTCCCTGTCTTTGCGTTTTCTTCTTCTTTAACCTCTTAATATTCCCATTAAGGTGCGGCCTCGATGTGGACTTTTGTCCATGACTGGAGCCTCCAACGTAAAAGATCAAGAATATTACCCCGTTCACCATATCTGGATCCCTTTTTCACCACATCCTTTCAAAACCATACCATTTCCGAGTAATTTCTCCTTTTTGACCACATTTTCTTTTCCACCTCAAGATCGGCATATAGATATACCATACCATATACGACATATCACGACGTATCATTTACTCCTTTTTTTGCCAATCTATTTCAAAAAATATCTCAATGTCGAACCCAGGATCTCAGATCAACTCAAGCCTTCGTCTCTTTTATGTCGCACATCTTTCAACTTTTATAAATCTGCAGTTTCAAAAGCCGACATTCAGAGGTAGGATCTCTTCATCATTCCTCGGCACCAGCTCTCCGGCTCAATAAAATTTCCCCTCGACTCAGTGACGAAGAGGAGATATCCTTTCCCGGAATCAATCATCCGACAGATCCAGGAGTCTCTGTGTGAGCTCGTATCCCATATAATGTCACACTCGATGCTCCTGTGGGATTTGGAATGAATTTAATCCTTGAGATGGTGCCATACGCTTTCTACCCTTGAGCAAACGTACGGTACGATCCTCGAGCACGATACCCTTGAACATGATGGCCTGGCCTTTGATCTGGCCCTTAAAAGTCTGATCAAAGGGCTAGGCCACTGCACGTAGTTGAGGGTTATGCCGTCGTGCTCAAGGGTCGTACCGACGTATTCAAGGGTTGTATCGCAGTGCCAAAGGTGTTCGGAATGACTCTACGACCATCAGGACAATGGATGGCGTCAAAACTGAATCACACGATCTCTTTAGTCTCGACTTTTATCAGAGTACAAAACGGGTTTAATGTATTTCTATTCATGAAGGAACTTCACATACATCTTCCTGTATGTATCACCTGAACTTAAGATCAAGCTATAGCTTAAAACCTTTGCCTTGATGAAGACACGCTTCGCTTCTCACGATGTGTAGGACTTGGGGGTTGTATAGTGTTGCCAGACGATGCAGCAGATGTTCTGGAGGATCTTTTGGTGCAGTGGGGAGGGAGATGCATCCGCCTGGACGGTCTCTGCATGAATCCTTCATGATCATGCAAGATCTTTCCCATGTTTTGTATAAAGTTACAGAGGCTGTAATGCAGCCCTACTGCCGTGGGAAGAGTGCTGTGTGTTGCTCCTCCTCCCTTGCTGGCTTCTTTTGCTCTCTCACTTTCTCTCTTTTTTCTCGGGAAATCATTAATTTCCCTTCCCCCCCATCCCTTCTGCTTCCCTTCTTTTTATGTCTTATTCTTTGCATGTCATTCTTCCTCTTCATTTAAGATTTCCTTCCCCTTTCTCCTTTATATTGGTTTACTTCTTTATTTCTTTTTCCACCCTGCGCTTATACCTTACCGCCTCTGACTCCTTCACTTTGTCTCTTTCTTGCTTTCTTCTCTTTATGTCTCTGTCTCTTGATGTTGCATTGCCCTATTGCCCTTTTCTCTCACATTTTTTCATCGTTTACTCCACGGATATGTCACTAAATTTCATTTACAGTCTCCTTCAGATCTCTTAACTAGTCTCCCCTTTCTTCTTTCTCAACAAATACCTATCAATGGGTTGAGGAATTACTTAGATTCACTATCTATTAGCAGTGCTATCACAGATACAAACATTCCCGCACTGTCTGGTGAAAACAACAATGGATAACGTACGAATTATCCTCATTTCAAATCCACCTTTCATCAGTTACTTGTTCCATCAGTTACTTTCATATAACCAGTTAGTAACTGTTCTTCTCTTCTCCAACGGCCAGTTACATCAACCTTAACTCCAACAGTCAGCTACATCTCTTCGCTCCAACAGTCAGCAATATCGAATCACAAGATAATTCTACATTGCCAGACATCCATTACGAACCTTTACCCAACAGTTTCTTACATTTCACACAACTAGTAAACAATTCCCAACCATACCCCGTCAATCACCTGTTTGTTAACGCAAGTTCAAGAGCTCCTCTGCAACAGGTCCTGACAGCAGTAATCGTACACATGAAACACCTTAGCCCAAAGAACAAGCAAAGTAACTTTAACTTTTCAACCACTCTTGGCTACGTAATAATTGATTAGGGCCCTAGCTGCCCGTGCCCTCTCAGCTAACATAGATAAATACAGACCGTCAGGAGTCCCTTAGTCTTAAACCAATACTCGGTTAACGTTTGATTTAATACTTTTTCGTCTTTCATCAGAAATTAACCACCTTTTCCTCGACTGTCAAGAGTTACCTACGCATTATCCTCATTCTACCATCAATTATTCATCATTATTGTGCCCCAGTATATTATTCATCATTACTGTACCCCAGTTACTAATTACTGTCTGCCTGGGAGTACAATTTCTTTTCTTCGCACCAACTAATTAATCCCTCTCAGTTCTCAGTTGATCCCAACAGTCTGATGTAACAGACACCCTCCACTCGTACAAAGTCAGGATTTCCATGTCCCCAGATCGTGCGGCTGCGGGGTCCCAAGATTCCCGTGGTGGTGGTGGGGAATAAGAAGGACCTGGAAACCCGGAGGGTAGTGCCAAGGGCCACGGTCCAGGCCAGGGTGGAGCTGGACTGGAACCACGGCTACACGGAGACCTGCGCTCTCCAGCCTGACTCCGTCCTCGCTCTATTCAAGAAGGTGCTTCTGGAGGGCCAGGTGAGTGATGGCGCACACTGGGTCAATATTGCCTCCTTCCGTGGCTCCAGTGGGTCAGTATTGCCTCTGGTTATGGTTCCAGCAGGTCACTAAGTGTTGCTAGTATATATGTATATCTTCTTGTGTACGTAGCATATGGTTTTACCTTCACCAGGTGAGTGATACTCGTTCCATCTTTTTCAGAAGATGTTTAATGTAACTCTGCCTTTGCCACACCATCGTTGCTTTTGGCCTTGTCTTCTTCCTGTGCATGTTGTAATTACTTGTAACCTTGTCTATGCAAGGCGAGTGATGTTTGTGGCACTGATCTTCCCATAAGATTGCTGTATGTTGCATTATCTTCGCAACTTGATTTTTTTTTGGTTGCATCTCTGTCTTCATTAAGTTTGTTACACATGACCTTGTCTTCATAGATTAGCGTTACATCTGGTCTTGTACTGACGAAGTAAGCATTGTCTTCTCCACGTGAATGTTGAAAGTATCACCGTATTCACCCGTTTTAAGTGCTGCATTTTAGTCTTGCCTTCATATTGATGGTGGATGTGTCCTTGTCTTTATCAGATAATTACTCAAAACCATATAAGTTTTCTTTGTGGCTGCGTCTTGCTTCCTTATCTTCACTTTAGCCATTTGAGTGTCGTCTTGTGTTTCGGGAGGTGGGTGTAGCATCCATCTATGTCAACAGTGGCTGAGTGTTACTTGCAACACTGTAATAGTCATGTGTATATGTAAATATGTCAAACTCAGTATGCAAATGCCGCGCGACTAAGAAACTCACAGTAATACTGCGACGCTCCAGCGTTACCTGCATCATATTCACATACGAACAGGACCAGTCTAGAGGAGCGGGTCATTCTTTAATACCGGGTTCATACGTCCCTTGGTCGAATTTCTACAAAGTCCTGATTTCTGTTCCTTCGTGTCTGCTTTCAAAGTTCGCAAAATGGCGTTATGTCAGAGAAGTGCCTGGCCCCTCGTAATATATGCCGGCGCTCTCTCCCTCTCGTTATGAATTTCAAGGGGCTTTACTACGGCCACTTAATTAAGCCAGGTGCGCATCGATTCGACGTACGTGCTAATTAGCAATATTAGTAATTAATAATAGACCATTATATTAGAGATTCAGAGAGTAAGGAAGGGAGGCCATTATGGGTTCGGACGCAGGGACGAGTTGCGTAACGAAGGGAATGAGGGAGCGCACGGTGCAGCGTAGGGTGACGCTGGAGTGTTGGAGGCAGTGTGAATGACAGATGATTGTAAGAAGCAATGGAAAGTGACACTGGAGTGTTAGAGACAGTGGAAAGAGACACTGGGGTGCTAGAGGCAGTGGAAAGAGACACTGGAGTGTTAGAGGCAGTGGAAAGAGACACTGGAGTGTTAGAGGCAGTGGAAAGAGACACTGGAGTGTTAGAGGCAGTGGAAAGTGACACTGGAGTGTTAGAGGCAGTGTAAAGTGACACTGGCGTGTTAGAGACAGTGTAAAGTAGTACTGGAGTGTTAGAGGCAGTGGAAAGTGACACTGGAGTGTTAGAGGCAGTGGAAAGTGACACTGGAGTGTTAGAGGTAGTGTGAAGTGACATACGAGTATTAGAGGCAGTGTGAAGTGACAAATGATTTTTAGAGGCAGTGTAAAGTGACACTGGAGTGTTAGAGGCAATGTAAAGTGACACTGGAGTGTTAGAGGCAGTGGAAAGAGACACTGGAGTGTTAGAGGCAATGGAAAGTGACACTGGAGTGTTAGAGGCAGTGTGAAGTGACACTAGAGCGTTAGAGGCAGTGTAAGGTGACTTAGGAGGGTACTAATGGAGTGTTTGAGGCAATGGAGGGTACTAATGGAGTGTTAGAGGTAATGGAGGGTACTAACGGAGTGTTAGAAATGGTTTAAAAATATTAGAAATTGGTACATTTGTAGACAAATAAATATATACATTTACATTTGGGATGAAATAGATATCCTTTTCATTGGTATATCACAAATTTAATTAATTTTTTCAAAGGTTTTAAAATTGGTTATATTTGTATTAAAAAAAATCGCATTTTAAGTATCATTTACGTAATGTAGGTTATGGTCGCTGCTGTGGTGGCACCGTATATAGTGTTCGCCCCTATGGTGGCACTGTAGGTAGTGGTCACCCTTATGGTGGCACTGTAGTCAGCCGTTACCTTTATGGTGGCACTATAAGGAGAGGTCACTTTTATGGTGGCACTGTAGGTAGTGGTCACCCTTATGGTGGCACTGTAGTCAGCCGTTACCTTTATGTTGGCACTATAAGGAGAGGTCACTTTTATGGTGGCACTGTAGGTAGTGGTCACCATTATGGTGGCACTGCAGAGAGTGATCGGTATTATGGTGGCACTGGAGAAAGTGGTCACCATCATGGTGGCACTGCTGGTAGTGGTCACCTATATGGTGGCACTGCAGGTAGTGGGCACCCTTATAGTGGCACTGCATGTAGTGGTCACTTTATGGTGGCACTGTTGAGAGTGGTCACCCTTATGTTGGCACTGATGATAGAATAAAGTGCAGACTAGACTGCTGGAAATACTGTATCTGTGAAACTGAGGTGTTAGAGACAGTGTAGGGTGATAAAGTAGTGCTAGAACTAGTACAGGGTGATTTTGCAGTGATAGAAGTGATGTAGGGTGATACTAGGGTGTTAAAACAGCGTTAAGGTGGTACAAGACTGGAAGTATAAGAAGAGTGAAAGGTAGAGTGCTAGAGACCGAGTTAGATGGATGTGGCTTGTTAGAGACAGTGAGACAGTGCAGGGTGATACTGGAAAGTTAGAAGTAGTGACGGGTGATAGTGGAACGCTACAGACTATGCTGGATGGTAGGAGAGTGTTAGAGACAGTGTTGGGTGATAGTAGAGAGTTTAAAACAGCAATATTGGCGAGTTAGAGACAATCTAGAGTTATGTTAGCATGTTTGACAGGATTAGTGGAGTGAAGGAGACAGTTTAAATTTATACTGAGAACAATTGCATCTAATGTAAAATCATTTCCTTGGAGTACTGAAGGATAGATTATCTAGGATAATTAGGATATGTTACTTGTGCCGGAAGGAAAATCCGTTCACTGTATTTTCGAACAGAATTAGCGCTGAGCCCTTTAGCCCACCTCTTTAGAGACTGAAGCTGCATAATTATGATAAGCTAAACCATCTAAATACTGGTCCGTGTTTATATTCATATTAATTAATGGCTTAAGTAGTCTTAGGATGTCGAGATGCGGGATTTAGCCGTAAGACGTGCGATTCTCATTGAAGTCAAGACCACTTAAGGACCTTTTCCTCCTGCGTCCTACGATTCCTCCTTCACCCGAGTCCTCCGAGAACCTACGGTCTCTAATCCTCACAGAACCACAGAGCCCCAATAATCCTCTTCCTCCTTTTCTGTTTTCTGATCTGTACCTTCAGCCCAGTCCCCTAAGAGGGCTCCTTCTGCGTCCTGCGATCTTCATCGAGCGTTTGCACTCCCAGAGAAACTCCTCTCCCTTTGTTCTACAGTCCTCGCCCAGCCCTAGAACTCCTCTTACACCACCGGATACAAATGGAGCCTCCAAATCCCTCTTCAGTCTTACTAAGTCCTACGATTCTAATAGAGCCCCAGGCCCCCATGAGAATCTCTTCCTTCTGGTGTAGGCGGAGGCCAGATACAAATAAGGCGCTCTCTGGATCAAGGCTTCGACTATGGAAAGCATCAAAAGATCTTAGAATTCTCAATGGACTTTACGGTATAAATGTTATCAAATACCCTAAATGAATCATATCCGTGACGAGATCTTATCAGTTTGAGAATTCTGGAGATTCTTACCTTTAAACTCTCCAGGGTGTCGTAAATTGCTTGTGTCTACATAATGCACTATGATAGTCATAATTCATTTCAATTGCTGCAATTTTTCATTTCGGTCACCTTAACGCCGTGCGCTCTTTCTTAGGTGCTCCCACCATTTCCACATTCTCGCAGAGATAGCTTTTCTTCTTTTTTTTTTTTAACAACTTCTGTGTCTTTGTGTATTCATTTGTCTTCTCTCCAAGTCCTCGTGTGTTCATCTGTCTACGTGTTCACGACCGTAATATTTCAAATATCATTTGTCGGACTTTGGCGAGAAAAGTGCAGACATGTCGAAGACTTGGAGAAAGAAGCGTTGGGATATGTTGAATACGAGGCAAAGGTTTCCGATCAGCGTTGTTGTGAAAAATGCTGAGGAATTTCTTGCTCCGTTGCAGAGCATAATCTAGAAACTTCAGGAACCCAATAAAAGAGGCCCTGGGGTGATATATATATATATATATA
>JAYMFT010050536.1:0-15261 GCA_038088735.1 Panulirus argus
CTCCCCTATCCCCTGTGATAATATATATATATATATATATATATATATATATATATATGTCAATGATGGTCTGCGTTGTGCGATATCAAAATTTGCATACAATCCTAAAATGGGAAATAAATCTATAACAGAAATTGAACGTCCACGGCGTCAAAATGAGAAACAATGGACTGGGCTCAAAGGTGGCCAATGAATTTTAATATCGGCCAGTGCAACGGTTTACATATTGGTAGTAAAATCGAGACAGGCAAGCTACAGTATGAATCCTGTTGCTGTTTCGACTCCTTTGAAGTCATTCAGAGAGTTCTGGGAGTATAAACCATCTGGATCGGCAGCCAGAATACGCCCGTGCCGAAGGGGTGCCGAGGTCATGACGGGTGTTGACCTAGATCCTCACCTGGGGTTCCTCCAGACACAACACCCATCAATCACAACCGGTCACAACACGGGCTGACCTTGCCTCCGCCCGGACACTGCCTCCACACACACACACACAGACCCAACCAAGAGGGAACCAGTATGAATAATACGCAATGCCAGACGTAGTATGAAGGAAGCTTCAGTCCGCGTCAGACAGTGCTAACCCAACCGCTGAAGAGCCAAGTCATAAATCAGTGGCCATCAAAAAAATCAGCTAGTGACCAATTCCTTCACAAGTCCTGGTAACATATGACGAATGAAGCAAAATGAACAATATCAAGAAAATTAACGGCTCAGCATGTAAATGCACCATCCGCTGGGATGACGAACATCATATGGCAGACTGCGAGCCCCCCACGCTCACCGACCAGGACCCAGAGCTCTGACCAGCCTACCAGAAGGCTGGTCTCGGAATAAGTAATTACCCGTTCTGGTTCGCCAGCCTATGACAGGAAATATCCACACACACATCACAGTGGAAAAGTTCTGAGGCGTAAAAATGCATACATCATGTGTGTGTGTGTGTGTGTGTGTGTGTGTGTGTGTGTGTGTGTGTGTGTGCTGGAGAAAGCCATTTTCACAATAAGGAGCGACCACATAAGGCAAACGTGACACCTGGCACGCACTAGGGACTTGGGGGAGAGTTTCTCTCGCTGGTCAATGTAGTGACGTGGTAATGACGTGTGTAGAGGCCAGTGGATGACGAAATGACGCCGCGGTGACGGGCATGTGATGTCACAGGCTAGCGTTGTGACGCTTGATAAAAGACTCTACTCTTTTCTCATCGACCACGTTATCCGCCAGTCACCCACACCATCGTCACCATGAGCAAGATGAGACAACCCTTATAAAGGACGATGGTGTGACCCTTAGTTATGATGGCCTTGTCTTTAACCTTGCCCCTAAAGGCCAAGGCATCATGTCAAGGGATCGTACCGCCGCGCCGTACTCAGTGGGTCAGTAATGGCACTATCTCTATTAGACAAGTGACGCTTACCCCGCCTGGCCATTTTCCTACCCGAATCAATCCACGGGAATTATGCAGGAGCGACGACTCCGCGGGCCTTCGTGAGCCCGGCAATGCGTGGGCGTGTGTCAGCGGCTGTGATGAGAGAGTGGGCTCAGCCTGAGGGAGGGCCGCCCCATGGGTGTGGATAACGATAGATGACTGAAGGACACCAAGGGCGTGGATGGACCCGGCGACACAAGAGGACCCAATACCTCCAGCGACTCGTCTGATAAGAACAGGTCGTGACCAACGACCTGTGGGACTCGGTTCACGAGGACCTGGTGCAGAGCGACCTGGTAGAAGAACATATGGTGCATGACGACAAGGAAATACTCGACCTGGTAAACAAAAATAGTTTATCACCTTCCGGTACACTTGAAACCTGGAATATCTGGACCTGGCGAACGTTGACCTGGTGCACTAAGACCTGATGCACGACGACCTGACACCCCAACACCTGGTGCACGACCATGTGCCAAAGAACGATCCTGCAGCCTACGAGGAGAGACGCTCTATAAACAAAACGCACCACCACCAGTCTTGCATGACTCGAGGTGGAGAGAGACCAGCATGTTACCTGGTCGAGGCTTTGAGGCAGAGAGCCAATGTTCCGCTAGGTATGTGCCAGTCACCACCACACAACACAGCACAACACATGCCAACAGCAGCACCAAGCAATTCAACTTCTTAGTAACACAACCTCAAACACACTTTATTTAAGAACCCGTATGAAGTCTTTACGGCGATAGCCTAATATGCGAAGGTCTCCCGCGGTTCCTGGAGAAACATCTGGCCAACTGACAGGCTAGTCAGTCAAAAAAAAATATATATATATTCAGAAACTAAAATTCAACTTGAAGACAAAATGCTACCAGGAGCCGACACTCACACCCCTGATGTGGAGATTAAACAGTCTACAGAAAGATAAGTTGGTTGTGTGTGCTCTGTATATATATAATTCTTATTTACCTCAACATGACTAAGAAGGATAACGAAGAGGTAATTAAGACAAAGAACCTCTGACAGACTAATGATGATCACGCTCCGAGGTTAATCATGGCGGTTATTACTCGCCTTCTTCTGCTGGCGTCCACAATGACCGATCCATCAGCAGCGGCAGCACATCGGCGCCTGAATCACCAGCCTCCCCCGAAAGTACGGGCAGGACGGCCAAGCAGGGCACGGATGGGATGGAGGAGGGGAAACAGAGTGCAAGGTACGTAGGTTATTACATCTGGAGGGTGAGGGGGGGGAGAGGCCCCTAGATTAGCACATGATCAGTACATGAACAATGTCCGCATAACAATAAATGTACACAAGCACAGATTCAGCACACTCTGATGCGTCGCGTGCACGATGCAAACCGCCTTTTCGATGACCATCAGGTCACCGCTGTTGTGATCGTTCGGTTACGCCCTCTACAGGTGGGTTATGTATCTGAAATTGAGCAAGGAGAAGTTCCAGGTTAAAACTTCCTTAAGCACAAGCAAGGCACTGAGGAAAACCAGTGCATAAAGCTTCGTGGCCACAGGTGGAAAGTTCTTAAAGTTATGAACCTGAGGCGGGTCAGGCAGAACTTTTAATCTTTATATATGTGGCATTAAAAGCCAAACTAACTTTTTTTCAGATAATGAACGGACGGACGAAGCAAATCCCTCTGACACCCAAGTCACACAAAATCATGGGGTCTATAATATCTATTTCATCCATCTATATATAATTACCCCATGACAATATTTCTATGTAAGAGTCCTTGTGTTAACCAAACTTCTGCAGCCCCAGGCTGCGCCACTTCCAGCAGAACGGAAATGTAGACCCCTTTGGACTGAGACGTTCTATGACGAGACTGTACTCTCAGTGATGCATTCTCGTCAAAAGTGATCTTTTCACTCGCGGTGTATCCTCGAGTAGGCGGAGTCCGGTAACAGATAGGGGTCTATAATATGTACATAAGTACTAATAACATATTGTGGAGAAAGCTTCCAATCATCAGTTACCATCGTAGGCTAATGTGTGAGTGTGTGTGTGTGTGTGTGCGTGACTAAAAGACATGATACGTATATACAAGGTTATAAGACAGGGCAACACGAGTGTAAAACTCGCCCCCGTAACACACAAACACACACACACACAAGGAAATGGAGCAAAGCCAGTCAAATGAGGCAGGACTTTCATCACTTGCTACCTGTGTTTGGTTTTGCTACAGGTGTTGAGGACTTGTACCACAGGAAAGCTGGAGAAAATCAGCAAAACATTCATGATAAATTTAAGCAAAACTAGTGAGGAATACACACGTACACTAAACCCTGGCCAAAGCGGGATCATCCTAAGGTCATATCTTTTAATGAAGAAGAGCGCCACAACAATACAAAAATATCTTAGACAACAACATTAATTTACTGAATTATGTTTAAACAGACTCAGTTGGTTCTCGTCCATGCTGATGGGCAATCCTGGGCGAGGAGATGCTGTCCATGATCCCTAAGCAAGACCTTCATTCCACCCCACTAACCCCAGACACTCGTCTAAGCTCGTGTGTGCGACTGAACCACTAGTCGGCCCAAGCGTTCAAAATCTGGGACCTTTTGAGGTGGCATCTAAGGTTCGAGTATGTAGACAGGACTTTATCACTAATGGTAACCCAAGCAGTGGCGGAAAATCCCAGAGTCCCAGGTATAATCTCGGTATGATATAGTGGCCAGGCACGCGGTAGGTTCACTGGATGTCGCGTGCTTGTGGCAGAAAACTCTTTGGCAGACGCAATTCCCTCTGAAGCCGAGACCCGGTCCTAGGAATGGAGAAACTCCTATAGGAATGAACCATTGGAGTGAAGCAAAATCCTGAAAGATAGGACTCTAGCAGACAGGAGCCCAAAAGATCAGTATTACAATCATATCCTAAGAACAGGAAAGCATCCTAAACCAAACAAAAGCCATACGCGAGACAAAAGAAAGACGGGATCTGGGAAAAGGAAAAGCAGATCCTACGGAATCAGAGAGGCTGTAGGAGTGAGATCCTAAGTGACTGTCGGTGGTTGCTATCTTAGGGTGAGGGAGGCAGAATGCAGAGCAGAACTGAGCCTCTCTCAATGACTATTTGTTAATTCTATCGTACCTTGCCTGAGCTCCTGCTCTGTTCTCACCCTTTATTCTTCACACCTTTGCCGTTGTCTCCTGGGAGCTTTTCGCCTCACAGTGCCTGCTTCCAAGCGCTGCCCAAATCCCTTGTCATTATACAACATACCCTTGCCTCATATCGCTATAAATATTCATCTCGCAACTGCAGATATATCTCTGCTATCCCCGCATTCAACACCCAATTTACGTTCCCCGTCTTCACCGTTCTACACCTCCAACCGGGGAAGGTGTGGCCGAAACTTCAGAGGGCACCGCGGACACCCAGCTGTTGCTCCACAACCTACAGGTGTTGACAGCTCTAAAAGTTCCACGACGGGACCAACATCGCCGCTGACGCCCCCTCGCCACCCGTCTCTTAAGACACGACGAATTTGGGTGTCGCGGCCTCCTCAGGCCCGGCGTGAGGTAATTCTTAGTGCAAGATCTTGAATTATTCGGGCGAGTATTGTGTGTTTCTCAGAACAATACCGCATAATGTGCTTATACCATGTGTGAGTATTTCAGAGTTTTCGCCAAAATCTTGTTTATAGAAGGCAGTCAAAATAAGCAGCAACAACAAAGGCTGGCTGGCACCAGACAACATTAGTAAATGGCGGAGAAACTCACGTCTGATGTTACTTCCGACCTCTGCTGGCAATCTTCAGTACCTGAATGACCCATTTGGCTCAGGTACCTACCGAAGTTGAAATATTCCCTTACCTACTGAGGCAGCGGAAAATCTTCGGACAGCAAGCACTACGGGTGCCACTGACACATCCCGTGACATATTTCCTACACACTCTGCCGCATGGGAACCACACACCTTTATTATCATTTGTTTCCACTCGACGTAAGCAGTGTAGCAGCGAGTTCAAGCTGTGTTAATTACCGGCTCTCGACGCTCCAAGGCGCAGCATGCGGGCGGCCACGCGACCTCGTACTGACAGCAAGACGCTGCCCATCGCGCTCTGCTGGTGGGAAGAACGATGATACACGCCGCATTTGGAGTTAGACAGAGGCTTGCTGGGCGCCGCTGAAACCGTCACTTGATGCATTACTCCAGACTTATCAACAAACCTGCCGCATATCTGCCACAGTAAACCACATGCACCGATGAAGCTTGTGCATATCTGCCTGTTTCTTGGAGAAGAAGCAAGGGACGGGCCCGTCAGTGGGGCAATGGCTCGTGCCAGCCACAGAATCGGCGAATCTAACATTAAAACCCCTGCTTCTGGGACCCTGGTCGTTCTCATGACCTCATGACTCGCAGGAAATCTCCTGTCATGAGAATGTCAAAGTCGTTTTTCCCTTCAGGGTGGCGCAACATGAGCCATTAAAGCCTGACACCTTTACTGCTGGCCGAAGAGTATCTTAAAGATATAAATGATTTGCCGAAGAGACATGATCTCTGTAGGAGTGTGTCCAAAATGATGGGGCGCATTCGAAGCTGGCTCCATGCTAACCCAAGATAACGCTATCTCGTTCCTCGAGCACGACGGTACCACACTCTTTGGGTGTGACAGCCTGACCTTTGTCCAGACCCTGAAGGATCAGGTTAAAGGTCAAGCCATCAACCCCAAGGGGTGTACCGTCGTGGCCAAGGAATTAAGTTCTACATTATATTAGAAGCTCAAGAAAGACATTTGCAAGACTAGCGAACAAGGAAAATATAAACATGATGTGCCAAGTTAATATTATATAGAGCACTGAAACCTCCATGTGACTGACCTACCTCACGCCAGGAAATCCACTGCACTACGAATTTGACCTACAGCCAAGCCGCTACGCAGACGTTTCTTGGATCGACTTGGCTTGGCGGACGGAATAAGCGAAAGTGTCACACGTGCGTTCCAACGCCGTCGGTACCTGATACCAAAACCAATGGCTCTCAAGTGTTATGGCGCGCCACTCTCAACCAAAAGCGGGGATCAACAAAAATGAGCAGTTTATCAATCAGTCTTAACCAAGCCTTACGGAGGGAAGGACAAGACATGCTACTGGGGGATTACCTGGTGTTCCCACGTTATATATGATAACAATCGAAAACGAACTAGTATCCCTAGCTCTTTCTAGACGAAGCCAACCCATGCACTTACAGCAACCTCACTCCCAGCGTACAGCGTAGCTCCACCTTCCAGGAAGCTCGGGCACAGCATCATCGCGAGAAGAGACCAGCTCAGATCTGATCCCTCAAGCAGGACTTGGAAAAGTCATTCCGTTGTTAATGTTAACCCCCTGAGGACGACGAATCAACCCCCTAAATATGACGAGTCAACTCCTTGACTACGACGAATCAACGTTGCCCTTGAGTGCGACGACTTTCGTCGTCTTATTGAAAGGGGTTTCCAGTCGAGAGGGTCATAGGACCAAGACCAAGCATTCTGCTCCAGAATCAATTTCCTGGAACTGTCTCTCTGAAGGAATGCAAGACACTAAACACCTAAAAAAAAAAGGAGGGGTTAAAGCAGTTCCAAAAACCTACTGACATCACGCATTATCAAAACTGCACGGAGTCCTAAGTGGTTTCATGGAAGTCCGCCTACATGAACCAGGACACAAAGGCAAGTGAAGAGGCGCTAGAGAACAAAGAAACTTCTAATGACATATACACATTCTTTGTGAAGGCCTTTCATTAATGTGAGCATAATGTCATGGCTGACAACCTGAGCAAGATGGGAATCACAGAAAAAGAACTATGAGGTGGATATGCAATCTCTTGGAGGAACAGATGACAACACTATTGCAATAGGGCTGTTTCCAGTGCGTGGTGAGGAGCTCAGTTCTCCAAAGGTACAACACGTACTTCCACCAGTACTCTCGAGAAGGAGAGGTATTACGGAAGGCCAGCCGAGCGAAAGCTGTACTATATGCCACACACCCCACGCTGTTGAGGCAAAAATACAAATGTGAAAAAATACTAAAAGCCATCGTGGTGAATTCTGAGGAGGAAACTTTGCCAGCGAGATGCGGAGACTTCCTCTTGCTTAACGAAGAACTATCTTAATAACAGGTAATTTCAGAAAAAAAAAAATCGTTCCTGTACCTATTATATGAGAAGCGTGTGCTCGATGGCATGAGCATCTTTCATCACGTATCCAAAAATTCCCTTCTCTAATGAGAGCTGTCCAGACTTTATATACTTGACCATGGACAAATCCCTTAAGAACAACGAGACCCGTCGTACTCGAGAGCCTCACCGTCGTGCTCAAGAGGTTCAGGGAACACGGGACTGTCGCAACACAGACGACTATCACTATGTTCACACCAGAGCAACTGTTGGCTTAGGCGCCACACTTGGCCCGCACGCCACACAAGGGTCTATAGTATACTGTCGTCTAAGACTAGGAATGTCTTTTCACAACAAATCCAAAGACAGAGAGGATCTTAGACAATTCATGTGAAAACAAGCAACAAGTTGAATGTGCTGTGCCATTCACCGAGTCTTAACTTGATGTAGCCTTTACCAGGGGAGAGGGTAAAGCCCCTGGGGAGGATGGTGTCACTTATGACATTATTAGACCTGCAAGACGTGTACCTCGTAACCCATTATTACATCTGTATAATTTGGATTTATGCAACGGGTTATTTACCCTCCTCTCGGACAAACAGCGTGACAACCAAAGCCAAAACTCAATCAACCTATTGAATTTCGCCATATCTCCCTGACGAGTTACCTGTGCAAAACTTCTGAAAGGATGGTGCTCAACAGATTATTGCACAAAATCAAACTGATTTGTGCCGGGAACCCCGGCAAATTTGTTAAGCACCCCACACTCATCCTGTGAGCGGTAGCGCAAAAGGATTACAGGGGTCACAAAATAAACAAAAAAAATTTTTTACCTAATATTAATAATTTTACATACGGCAAAAGTTCACACAACTGCATAATAACTTTTCTAACAGTCCATGGGGATACACGACACAATTACACGGCATATCTCTACCCAAAAGTTGCATTTGATATGGTTAATAGGCAACACGGTCAAAACCAGTCATCTTGAACATATACGTAGAGAAACTCCAGACTTAAAATAACGTAACCTAGAGCATCTGTACTGACGGCTCTCCCAGCTCTGCCCCTGGAAAGGTAGGACGTGCTGCCATTGTGATCCAGCCCAATGGTAAAAGATCAGAGAAAATTTGTTAGAATAAACAACTGGGCATCTACCCTACAAACTGAACTGCATGCCATACCCATCGCCCTTAAGCCTGTAGAAATCAACACAACATAAAGTTTAATTAAATCAGGTTCTTTATCCTGACTGCTTGCCCTTAACAGCCTAAGATCAGATTGCAATATCAAACTTGATGGTTTATCCTAACTTGCACTTAGAAAAAAATGCTGCTGAAAACAACAGTGAGTTGTCAATCAGATGCCTTAAAACTCATATTAGGAAGGAACTAACAGACCTCTTTGAGGCAAACAGACGAGCACAGCTAAGCATAAGCAGAAACATTTTCCTCACAGTGAAACGTGTAAAGTAAAACATGTAACCCAGCCTTAGTATTCTCGTTACAGTCCCCAATGGCCTGGGATACTTGCATCCAATTGTTGTTGCAGCCAGCCCCAACTGGCTAGGGATAGAGGTATCCCAGCCTCAGTCTAGCTGTTTCAAGTTCCACTGGCCAGGAATACGGGTATCCCCAACCTTAGTATTGTCGCCAGAGCCGCCACTGGCCAGGGATACTGGTTACAACTCCCACTAGCCAGGGACACAGGTATCCTAGCCTGGGTCTTGCAACAGATTCTCTGAATCAATTACCTCCCCTTGCCCCTGGTAAGGGCGCTGGCTACGGCAACATTACCATGTTATCTAACATACAAACTGTTAGCTTCCCGTACTCTTGGACTGCATTCATTGCCATTATCGTCACTTATCTCACTGGGTTACTCTCTCTTTCGTGGAGTAATAAAAGAAATAAAGTGTCATCATTGTGTGAGGATATCACTGTATCAGCAAGTGACGGGATCCAGGCCAACCTCACCAGGATACTGTTACTCTTAATACGAGGCAACAATTTCCGGACGGCCGGTCAAATCATGGGCAGGTACTGCGTGTAACTAACGTCGCCACACAGCTTGGCATTATGACGCTCTCTCCTTTGCATCCCTGACGCCTCTTGGTGCACTGTCAGTATTCTAGTGGCCACGAGGTTAAAAAAGAAATCAGTTTATCTCAGTTCCCACCTTTGTTGTTTCGCATCCTCAATTCTGCTCTGACTGAGAAGATGGTGCGCCATCCTGGAGCCGGACATACTTCTGTTAGCACACAGTCCTCTTTTTTTTCTCTCTCTCTCTTTCTCTCGTGTAAGGTAATAGCAGAGCGTGCATCTCCACTCCCTGAGCCAGGACACCCATAAGTACAGATCTGATCCGGACCACTGTGGGTCTCTTGAACCACAGACACTCGGGTGATTGACGAGGTAGCACTTGGGATGACCCCGAGGCTCGTCCCAAGTGCTACATCTTCAATCACCAGAGTGTCTGTGTGGTTCAAGAGAGACCCACAGTGGTACGGATCAGATGTATGCTAATGGATCTACTGGTTCAGAGAGTGGAAATGCACACTATGCCATTACTCTACCCCTTCTTCTATTTTCTTAGCCTTATCTTGATGACTGCACTCTCAGTAACCCTCCAACAAGCCCCTCCTAAAGTCTTCGATCCCCAAAACCTGTCCCTCCAGTTAGCGGTCAAGACAGATATTAATAGCTGTATCTCCAGTCATCTGCTTCTGAGTCTCTTCATCCATAATCCTCAATCGTGAGTCTGACAGTCACTTCACACACCACATACTGTTCCCCACGATCGTATCACTGTCCGTCAACAACCCTGTACAATCCATCGGGATACTGGCATGGTCTTTACCACCCCTCTTACTACCCTTAACAACCCGTGGCACTGCCTCGTGCAACTGCAGCCCTTACGTGCTGGCAGTGTCCCTCACAACCCCAGCAAAATCCTACACAGCCAATGAACTGTTCCTCACAACCCTGACAACAAGGTCCATAATATTCCTCGCAATCATTATACTGGTCTTCATATTCTTGCCATCGGCCCTAAAAGCACTATTACTATCATTCACAACCGTGGCACTCACAACCCTAATGACTCAAAACTCTGGCACTATTCCTAATGCCCTGGCACTGTCGCTCACCGTTCTGGCACTGTTCATACTCTGAGAAGAGGCTTCACGTCTCAAAACCGTCCCTGACATCCTGGAACTCAACAACCTTTTACCAACTCTTAAAACTCTGTCTTCAACCTCACCACCTCACTCCACGGCCCTGAAACTGTCCTTCACAACCTTGACGCTGCCCTCGTGCTACCTTTCATAACCTTGAAACTTCCCTCGACAAGTCGGGACCTGACCTTCACAACCCTGACGCTGCCCACCATAACTCTAACACCGTCCTTCACGACCTTGACAGTGTCCTCCAGCAGCCTGGCACTGTCGCTGTGGTCACGGCAGGTTAATGTGTGGCACCACACTCGGGCCGGAGGACCAGCAGCACGTTTGGCTCGGGTTAATGGCCTTAGTAGATGCACACGCACACACACACACACACACACACACACACACACACACACACACACACGCGCGCGCACGCACGCACGCACGCACACACATCTCCGACCCGTCACGCGAATTTCTTATCCTGAAAATGGTCTGCTGACCTCGTCAACATACTGCATGCTGATTCATTATAAAGTTGCTAAGGACGTCTGCTATGTCTCACAGGCATTCAACGCCATAAGGAAGACCTCAGTCATACAAAGGGGTGAGTTAAGTAGGTGAGAGAGGAGTTAGTCTGCAACAGAGTGTAAACCTGACGAGGACGTGACTAAGCTTACGGTGGCCTACTTAAGTGTTGTCATAGGTAACTAACTACACACTGTACACGGGTAAGCCACACAGGGGAGGACACATCACGGTGTACTAACCCAGGTGGCGTGGCTCTTATATACCTTAGGCAGGGTGGTGGAGCAGCCCAACGGAGGGGGCGACGCTGGCGCCCTGTGGGGGGAGGACGGCTGCGAGATGCACGCCCCCCGGTGGCTACCGTCACGACCGTGGCCGCCGCCTCCCCCCGTGGGCGGCCAGGTGAGGGGCGTCCCACTGCCCTCGGAGTCCGGAGTCTTGGTGGTGACCCAGCGGGAGTGGTAGTCGTCGGGGTCCTGCACCCAGAATCCCTTGCTATGGGGTGTCCTAGGGCTGGCAGAGGACCCGCGCTGCGCCCCTCCCGCGGGAGCGCTGCTGGCGTACCCGTTCCCATTGCTGGTGAGGCTCGGCACGCTGCTGTTGCTGCGTCGACGGTTTCGGAGGTTGTTGGAGATGTTGGCATTAGCAAGGTTGCTGGTGGAGCCGCCTCCAACATTCTCCCTCACCCACCCTCCGTGCTGGTCACGCGACCATCCCGCCTTCCTCTCCTCCATGTCCTTACCCCAGGTATTGTTTATCCCCGGCGTGCTGCTGCTGATCTCGGCCCCACCATTCCCTCCCCCGCCCCCCCTGCTTCTGCTCCAGTGGGGAAACATCAACACCCGCGCCACCAGGTCAAACACACGAACACAAAACTGGCCTCCCGGCTCGTTTCTGGTAACAATATGGGTGGTAAACCGAACACTTCACATGGCCTTTACTGGTGTGACCAGGGCCCTACTCCTGGTTCGGGAGACACGCCACCTAGTGTACCTGGGACGCGTGCACGCCTGAATAAGGTAATGCTAAATAACCCATCTTACGGCCTGGCGGCTGACTTGGCTTCACGCTCTCTGACGCTCACAAGTACACATGACAGTCGTACACACTTCTCCTTATCATGAGCTATTTCATTTCTCCTTTCGTAACCACACCAGCCACAGGAGCTGCCGGCACGTCTGTGTGAGGGACAGGTCCCTTTGGAACACTCGTGAAGGGTCGAGGTGAGCGGGCGCGCCCGTGAGGAAGAGGCAGGCGAACGTGCCGCCAGGCAGAGTAAGTTGCACACAGCAGGTGAACCCGGGCCCTCCCAACCCTCCGCCGCCAACAACCAAACTCAACTGGGGTGGCTGCGGCCGCCCCGCCGACCCAGACACCCTGCCAACTCCGTCTCTCGCACAGCACTCGCTCACTCGCTCCTCCCCTCCACCCCAGCCACAGCACCACTCATGCCCGCCCGTCCCGTCCCGCAACACTTTGCTACCATAACAGCTTATCATTACAATCGCAGCAGTATGAAACTTGGAAGCAACGGCTCTTCAGGGGGTGTACAGTTGTCGGCACTAGCGACGTGTGGCATGAGCCTGGACGCCCCGACGGACAATCCCGAAACAGGCAGCGCCGGGGGTGACTCAAGGAAGCCCTCTGTTTCACCCTGCTGTGTCGCACCCGCGCTCGGTGATTCACGAGATTCCCGATCAGTTGCGGGGAAAAACCTGCAGCAACGCCACTAAGATCTGGAACATTCCCGCGACCTGAGACGTCACACGTCCGGTATAGAAAACAGGCAGAGGACGAGGTCCCATTTTCTCTCTTAAGATAGAAATGTATTGTTATGCGAAAACTGATGTTTCTGGAATCATCTCGCACCTTGAATCACTGTCTCGAATTAAACTCAAATCAAAAGTAAAAGACTGAGTCAAACGTTTTTTCTACTCTCACGTTTCCTTCCCGAGTGCACACTTCCTGATGCCCAGAGGTTCCTCATATTCCACAACACTAGAGCTGACTTCATGCCCTACTGGAGGTAAACAAAGGCCGTGTGCTCGGCCGGTGAGCTGTGTACATTATACCTATAATGACGTGTGAATTTGATGAGCAGTCTGCAGGAGTGGTTCAACCCTCATCTGTATTCTTTACACGTGTCGAGCTCCAAAGCTGGTCATTTATCTGTTGCATTACCATCTGTGGACACGTGGGCAAGGGCGAACAGTGAGGGACCCCCATCCTCTTTTCCATCATCCACTTTCTTTGTCCTCTTGCATTCATTACTTGCTCACTTAGCTCGCTCTAGTCGGCCACTTCTCTGGTCCTCTGACAAGTATTTCCTCACACCTTTCCTGATTGCTCTCCCTCTGTCACCTGTCGTGTCCCCTAACTCGTCGTTCTGTTTTTCGTGTTTCCCACGAATACTTCCAAGTCAACATCGCCAAATGCGCTGATAAACTTAAGAGGTGTAATCACGTCTTCGCTCGTTCTCTTTAACATGGAGGAATTTTTGTGGGTGTCATCCTGTCCTTGTTGCTCACCTCTTTTCGTGTATAAGTAATTTTCCTGCCGTTGGACCCTCTCCAGCAAACCCGTATGGTTCTTATGTGGGGCGACCTGACTAGTAATACCCCCTAATCTGAGTCTATCATAATTCTTAACGTATGCTGTTGAGGGCAATTGTTACGTTCACCAGTCCTATTTATGTTGTTCCCTAGTTTAAAAGACAGACTTTTCACATTCACCAGAATTCGTGAATACTTTTCCCTTGTCTCTTCTTTTTCCCTTTCCTGAACCTCTCTACATTTCAATTAAGGCCTGGCCTTGATGTGGTCTTTCACCCGCGACCGGAGGCTTCAACGAGAAAAATAGTAACATGTTACAACTCCTTTCCAAATGACAGTCAGAGCTTAGCCTCACTCAATTATGTCTCACCTTCATCACTCTGTGCCTGATTTGAATCTCATCCATAGTGGATGTGACACGCGGTGCTGAGCGCTTCTAATTTCTATCATAAGCTTACCAACCTCAGGTATGATTCTACTCCCTCTGTAGATCAGAAGCGGCAACGACCACTGGCTATTTCAATCCATTACAAATACGGAATTCTCAACTCGGATTATCAGTTCCCTCCCGTTAAAATGTTTGGTCCTCCAACGGAGCGCACTTGTGTTGCGAAATGTAGTTACTTTTCCCCCCCCATCAACAGATGAGTTCTGGTTGTACAAAAACGTACAGTCCGCCCATCCATTTCTTCTCTGACCCAGACCAGTATTCACTGTCGTAAAACTCCTCAGGACTCGTAATTCACGACCTCTTCTCTTCTGAACCAATGCTGCCTTTCACTTCGGAAGTTTCTCCTTTAAAAGCAATCATTTATTTCCTTCAAATTCAATTTCTTTTTTCGGTTTTCGTAGTTTCTAAACACTGGTTGACAATGGTGCTGGCCTTATACTATAGCGTGTCTTCTCTGTCAACTTTCAAGAAAATAGGCACGATTTTTGCTTTGCCGGTCGCATGGTGTCTATCCCTCGTCCTACTAGTTCTTAAAGTTCTCAAGTGGTCTGATCTACACACTGCTTGTATACGCAGGGCGAGATACCATCAGGGCCATGTGCCTTATACGGGTCTACATCCTCCATGAGCTTATTCATATCTAACCATCTCATCTTTCTCATAGTCTCACTCCAGACCGTCTGCAGTAGTCCTGGGGGTAACTCTGGAACTCTGCATTCAGCAGTCCTCACATACATCCTTCAGTTTCAACACCGCTCCCCATCTCTGAGCCCTTCGTACAAATCACCTGTTCTTCTCCTGGCAATTTGTTACCGACAGATTTACGAAACAGTCTGGGATTTTTATTCGCCTTACTTTCCAACTCTTTTTGTAATATTTTTGCTCATTGTTCCTTCGTACATATTCCTTGCTATCAATTGCGTTTTAAACGCTGCTTTTATATATATATATATATATATATATATATATATATATATATATATATATATATATATATATATATATATAT
>JAYMFT010050547.1:0-15261 GCA_038088735.1 Panulirus argus
TATATATACTTTGTAATATCTAAACTGCTTGTGGTTCTAACTAGGAGACTCCCTAGTTCTTATATAATCAAAAGACAGTAAATGCAAGATGAAAAGTGCACTTACTTTCAAAATATGCTAACGCTGAATGCACTCACGCTTCATACACACTCGCTTGAGCTGATAACAAACTAGTACATCAATTGCACGAGAAAATTATATTCTATTCGGTGAATTATTCCCTCTGCCGTAAGACTCACACAGGGCCCGAAATTCACAGTGAGAGCAAGGCTCACAAAGTTCACACACACAGACACACACACACACACACACACACACTTTCAGCCATTCACATTTCGGACACTAACTCTCACAGTAAGTATTACCCCCTGTGAGCCTAAGTGCCTGTCTCACACTTGCGCCACACACTTACAACAGGCAGGAACACGGACTCGCCCAAGTATAAACCCTAGTACTTAACGGACGGCCAACACGTGTGTGTGTGTGTGTGTGTGTGTGTGTCGAGTTTATGAGTGGGAACCAACCCCATGCCCTCTGTGTATAGCGGGACACGCCCTTCACGTCATCGCATTAACGGAGAAAATCTTGAAAATTGGTAAAAAAAGAAAAAAGAAAAAAAAACTGAGTGAAAGTTTTTTGACTCCATCGTATCATATCCTTGCTACTTTCTTGACGATTATATTTACTCTTAAATGATTTTTAAGATCAAAATATATATATATTCATATTCTTTAATATTCGATTAATGACTGATTATTACACACCACCGTATCAAAACTTTATCGATATGACTTTAAGACAGAAAAAATGCACCATCTACCGGGCACTTTTATCTCCGCTGATCAGATTACTCATCGATATAGGAAATGGCCAAATCATTCTCCATTATTCCCCCCCAACCCAACATTTGTAAAGATAAGCTGTCACGCTCATGTCACAAGATCACAAAGCGAGATGATCACATTTTTTTCCCCCCTTTTTTTTTATTCGTTTCCTCGCATTGAGGACTTGCGGGTGGCGATGGTGTCATGCATTATCAAAATAATAATATTATCACCGGTTGCATTCATGAGGATATTCATGACGTTTTTTTTTTTTAATTTATGTGATTTCAAACATTCTGTAAATATGGTATAACTATATCCTTGAGACAATGAGATTCGTCTTATCTCAGGAGACGATTATATAAAACAAAATTAATAATAACGAATCATCTTTGTTTGCCCAATTATTTCTAGTCATCATAATGCAATAGAGAATGACGAAAACCCATATACGAAATTAATGTCGATACCAGATACACCCTCTCCCCAGGATATGAGAGGGAAATGATGAATGAAAACAATTAGAGGGATATTCAACGGCAATGATAAATCATAATGATGAATGACACGATTATAAAGACGAATGATGAGACCCGCATGTGCTGGGCTGCAATACATTAGTTTAAATGATGGTTTCGATTCATTCCTGCCAGGACGAGGACGAGGGGGGGGCTCTTCTAACTAGATAAGTGACCCTTGGTTGACGGGATGATGGGGGATGTGCTAATTAGATTAGTCCTACCCCCCACTATGTTGAGTTTCCTAGAAAATGAGGAACCATTGCAGGGGTAACGTAAGCAATGGTTCTATGACGCGTTTTACGGGATTCCCGGAAAACTCCCGAAGTGATATTGCCTCCCTGATTAGACAGGGAGGGAGTGAGAGGAGGAAGGTTGGTTGGTTGGTTGGGTGGGTGGGTGAGGGGTGGGTCGGTCGGAGCGACAAAAGGGAGAGGGTGTGAGGGTGTGTGTGTGTGTGTGGGAAGTGGAACAGAGAGGAAGCGAGAGAGGGGGAGGACAGTGATGGCGGAGGAGGCAAGGGAAGAGACAAAGGAGAGAATGAAGAGGAAAGACCGGGAGAAGAGAAGCACACGTGAGGCAGGGAAGGGGAGAGGAGAATGGGAAGAAGGGGAGGGCGAGGGGGAGAGGACGAAGTTCTGAGAGCTAGGGGAGAAAAGATAATGATGACGGAAAGGCAAGAAGTTCTGGAGTAATGGAAGGTGTGAGGGGAGAATGTGGAACAGATTGGTGGGAAAGGCGCAGTGCCTTCACCCCAGGGTCCCCAACCAAGGGTCTAGGGAGGAGAGAGAGAGTGTGGCCACCCCAGACTCCCATGCAAGAGATTGGGGAGGTGAGAAACAATATTATCACCCCAGCCCAACCCCCAGACTCCCAGTTAAGAGACTGGGGAGGAAAGAAGCGGTATGGTCACCCCAGCTTAGCCCCACAGCTACGAGACTGGGGAGTGGGGTAGTAGTATGATCACCCCAAACACCTAAGCTCCCCAGCCAAGAGACTGGGTAAGAGAATAGCAGTATGGTCACCCCCAACACCTAGTTTTCCCAGCCAAGAGACTGGGGAGGAGAGAAGCACTATTGTCACCCCAGCTCAGCCAAGGACCCCAGGCTTCCCCCCAGTCCTCATGTGGCTCCCTCCCCAATATGTCACCCCAAGTTATCAGTGGTCTGGTCTCTCCCCTTAGCCCTGCCCAACCCAGCCCGGTCACGTGATAACATTAAGAGACGATCGATCACAGCCTCCGTCAGCCGCGGGTTACGTCAGCTGGGTGTGTGGGGGGAGAGATCAGCTGGGGTGCGTGGGGAGAGATCAGCTGGGTGTGCGGGGTGTGTGTGTAGGGAGGGGGGGGTCAGCTGATTTGACTCGCTCTCCCGTCCACCAACGTAGCCTCCCCACACAAAAGTTTTTGCGGCTCTGTTGACGTACAAACATGGACACATAACGCTCGGTCAGTTTGTTAGGGGCGGCGGGAGGCCGACGAATCAAACAGAGCAGTAATTTAATATCGACTCCGATGCATCAGCAAAATACACGTCTATGCGCTCTGTGTTCAGCGAGTCCGAAATACTGCATTTGGCTGTACATGCAAAGCCATCAACCGCTTGCTGCCGCAGTGTGTGTGTGTTTTGCCTTTGTCCCTCAGCCCACGTCAGTCCGGCTGATCTTCCTCCCTCCTCCTCCCATGTGGTCACACTCCGGGGCCTAGCGTGTGAGGGCTTCACGCTCCCCGGGCCACAGTATAAGACCAGAGGAGAAGTAACAACGGCAGCAGGAGCCAGCAGCTAGCAGGAGCTGGCCAGTAGTTTCCCGGGCCTGTTTTGCAACTGCCTGCTTTTCCCTCCCTCCCTCCCGTGATCCACCACCATCTCAAACCCCCTTACACAGAGGCCTCAAACACCCACTCCTCCTCCTCCCCATCCCCTTCCTTCCTCCCTCCCTCAGAAATCCCGATGGCGCTTATAAGAACTACTACTACTACTACTACCACTACTACTAATCCCCGCTGCGTCTCCGTCAGTGTCGACAGTTTATCGGGCATGTTTCATTATCATTTAATCAAGTCTTTCCGCCTTTCGTTAATCACACACTGCACGAGAGAGAGAGAGAGAGAGAGAGAGAGAGAGAGAGAGAGAGAGAGAGAGAGAGAGACAGACAGACAGACAGAGAACGCGACATGCAACACAGACCCACAAGAACTGTACGGAGGAGGATCTTGTGTATGAGACTCCGCCTTCCCTCCCACTCTGGCCTCCGGTAGCACTCACTGCTATCCTCACTTACCTCACTATTGACGTAAAGCTCCTCATTTACCACTCGTCATCACCCGAGGATTCAGTAATCATATGATTATCCCAAGAGGCAAAACGAGCAAACTCATTAATCGCTCGCCCACCGGCAGTCTGTCATGTCAAAGTCTGGAAACCTTTACAAAAAAAAAAAACAACTTAAAAGCGAAGCTTAGAAACCGAAAACCCTAAAAAAAAAAAATGGATCAGAGACTTTAAGTCTGAACCCGAAGCTTCACTGCCCAAGTTCCGAAACCAAAGGTCTTTCAAAGCCTTGCGGGTACAACACCAGGGGCGAAGCTTCGTTGTGGCGGTGGATTACGACACTCGAGAGCCCCTCCCCTCCGTCAGCCAGCCTCCGACGCCCTCTGGACAACCACCATCAGAACCTCTGCCAGGCCGCGAGAATTCTTCCGAAAGCATTTCAATGCCTCTGGTGTTCGTGAGGTTTGTTGTTGCCTACACATTCCTTCAACGGCCTCTGTCGACGGCTGACGAACATTCTCTTCTACCAAGAGAAACCAGAGTAATCAGGCGCCAAATGGCTCAAAACGTAAAAACGCTTAAGTAGCCAAGCACCACATCGTTACTGGCGCTGTGTGACACCATTAAGCACCCCCTCCTCTACCGCCCACATCTGCCTCCCCTCTTCCCACGGAAACTATCACCAACAGCGTATCTCCAGCACGAACGGTGACATCACAGTGGACAACATCTACACCATCACTAAGGAGATCTTATTTCCCATTTTCCACACTATCAGTTCCGGGTCACGCCTTTTCTTTTTCTTTTCTCTTCAACACCGCATCGGGAAACAGACGCCTTCAGCACCATCAGTGATATCATCACCACCACCACCATCATCATCATCTACACCACCACCACTATCTCCATCATCACCACCACAGCCTCCTGAATGTAGGAGGCCTCGTTCGCCTCTCCACCTGGTGACCACAGCTGCGGCAGGTGGTGGGTGGGTGGTCTCCCGCGGCGGTGCAGTGGGCGCAGGTAATAACTGCAGGTGTTTGTGTGGGTGGGTGTGTGTGTGTGTGTATGTGGGTAGCCAAGAGGAGGAGGAGAAAGCCTCGAGCAACTACTCCTGCCTTAGCCATGGCCCAACTCAACCTCCACGGCCTCAGCAGAGACGAACCTCAACAATTATCCTCACGTCCTCGACTTCATCAATGAGAACTATGCCTACTCTCACGACTAAATGGTCCCTGAAGGAGCACACTGAAGAAGCCATTAATACCCACTGCGCCTACGGACGGTCGTTAGCGACGCCAGAACATACACGAGAGCGTGAGGGGCTTTTCCTCTCGCCTCCCACTGTGCATTACGGAAAAAAACAAATCCTGTCATTAGGAAGATAACAAACGATAGGAACAGCAACCATTAGGAAATCAGTTTCAAAAATAGGAAGCAGATCAAAATGGGAGTTAGGGCTGGGACGTCACCACTTGACGCCCTCCTGCAAACACCCAGTTTTACGCAGCTCGCGTCGCCCGTTGAACGCGATAAGCCGGGACGACTGACGCCACGACCACTCCCGTCGGAACCTCACCTGGTTGACGCTAGTCAGCCAATTACCGCCAGGTGGTGCACGCCTCCTGCCTCCACCTGGCCCGGATTCTGGGCGTATGTTCCAGCTGGTGCGTACACAAAGGGGTTGAGTCATACGCTAATGGGTAGTGCGTACACCAGGCGTTGAGTCATGCGCTCAACTCATGGATGATGAGTATACTAGGGGTTGAGTCATACGCCCATGGGGGCGGTTGCGTATACAGTGGGTTGAGACACAGATTCATGGGTCAGGAGTGGTGGAAAAGAAGGTGGGCAGGAGGCGTGACTCACAATGCTGCCCATACTTCCAACGGGAGGATATGCGACAGTGTGGGGCATCCCCCCCTCAACACACAGGGGCGTGGGAAGATGGTGGTGGGCGTGGGAAAGTGTTGGTGGGCGTGGGAGAGTGATGGCGGCGAGTGAGGGTGAAAGTGTGGGCCGAGGCTGGACTCCTGGGAGACCACGGTCCAGCACACACATTCCTCCCTCCCACCACCGTCCCGACAACACTATCACCGTGCCACATCATCACTGCCACCGTCCTCCCACTGATGCCATCATTCTGCCAACACTATCACCATCATTAAAATCACCAGGATCATTAGCACCAACGTATTCACCACCTCCATCGTCAACAATGCCATTAACACCAATACGGTCACCCCCCCTACAACCGTAAATCACTCCCTTCACAACCAAAAGACACACTCACCACCACAGCTACAGTGAGCGCCACACTTACCGTCAAAACTCCACCACAGCTACAGTGAGCGCCACACTCACCGTCACAACTCCAACCATTCCCATCTTCTGGTACAGGATCTAACATCCCTTAACTACCCTCCTCCCACCCTATTGGTAGCTGGTTCTCTCCCCCCCCCCCCTAACACTTTAGAAGCTAGCTGTAACTCCTAGGCATCTCACCCCTCCCTGTAACCCTCTGTAAGGTACAGGTGTCTCCCCTGTAACCCCTCCGTAACACCCTATATGGTACAGATGTCCCCACTTTCCCCTTACGGTACAGCATTACAGCTGGTTGCACCTCCTTCCCCCAACTCATCCCCCTCACGGTACAGCAACAACAGCTGGTTGTCCAAAGCCGCCCTTTCCCCAGAGACCCCGACCCATTCCACCAGTCGATTTCTTGCGCCTTTCCATCACTCGCTCTCCCCATCCCATCATCACGAGGACCAGAGACGAATAATAGGGTGAGATGGAACGGCATGGAACGGGAGTTCAGGGCACATAAGCACACTCACCCGAGGCAGGTCTTCCACAAGCCCCAAGTTGGTGGGGAGGGGAAGAGAAGAGAAAAGAGATGGGCAACAGGAGGGAAATGGGATAGAGAAGGAGGGAAGGATGGATGGGCGAGGGTGAGAGGAGGAGGAGGAGGATGAGGAGGAGAGAGATGTGAGACGTTATTCTTTCAGAAAGTATCCTTTGGGAGCCCTTAATAACGTGAGTTATCTTGCATATGTCGGTCATCCACGGGACCTGCCTCACAGGAAGGAGGACCTTCGCTCGTGACGCCCTCCTCCTCCCTCCTCCTTCGTCAGTATACTGCCGCCAGTATACGTGTATGTGTGTACCTTCCTCTTTCTCTACGTCTCCCTTTCTGTCTGTCAAATCATTCGCCCCTTCTGAAGCTGAAGATCATAAGATCTTCCCTTCAGCTGCGACGTGAGACGTAATTTCGGAGAGGCCTTCTGGGAAGACGGCTTCAGGTACTGATACTATCACTCCGTCCTAAATATCTCAGGCATCTGAAAGGGCCTCGACAGCAAGCCTTCAGGAATCGACGTAAAAGGAATCCAGCCAAATTGTCCTTCAACTCAACAAACTTAAATGCAGTGCGACTGAAGATGGCAGGGAGTATACACGCCAGCGGATCACACACACACGAGGGTCGTGTGGTGGTGGCTGAGGCTACTCAGTCGCGGTAGTACTCGAGGGCTCGTACCGTCGTAAGGGGCAGCAGCAGCAGCAGGAGGAGCAGGAGCAGGTGGTGGGTCATCAGTATGCACTACCTGCCTCCACTGGACCAGCTGACAAGGCGAGATCACCGAAGTGGACGACCTTCCAAACCCTCTGTGTGTGTGTGTGTGTGTGTGTGTGTGTGTGTGTGTGTGTGTGTGTGACAGTGGCCGTCACCCTCCCGCCCTAGAACCTCTACACCGTCACAGCATCAGAGTCCATATCACCCCCGTCACTTGACACCGTCACCGCCGACCCAACCGTCACGTGGGCTTATAGTACCGACATGGCATCATTGTGATGTCAGACTTAGCGTCACAGTCACGTTGTAGCCGTCTCGTCACAAGCATCTGGTAATATCACGGCTCACCGTCACGTAACGCAGTCACCGGCCACTCAAACGCCGTTATACTATCAGAGTGACGCATTATCCCCCGTCCTACGTCACACCTCCCACATCGTCACGTAATATTCCAATGCGATCCAATGCCATCGCTAGACAACGCCGAGGACAAACACACGCACACACACAAAAAAATAAGTGGACCCGAAATGTGAATATGCAGGAACGGTTGCGGCATACCCAATTAAGAAGATTAAGAAGGCATTTTACGTAGATCTGCTGGAGAGGGTCCAGAAGACGGAGCAACAACAACAACAAAAAAAGTAACTGGAATGAGAGAGAGAGAGAGAGAGAGAGAGAGAGAGAGAGAGAGAATATATGTCAGCGGCCATAGCCTTAAGGCCCACGTTAGAAAAGAGAGAGACAGTGCGAGAATTTGTTTTTATTTTTCTTTTCATTCATTTTTACGGTCGTGAATGAATTCGACGCCGTTGACACACAGACCAGCTCAGCTCGAAGCCACGGAGGGCTCGAGCACCCACACGACACGGCAAAGTGAGCGAGACTGGTCAGGGAAATATGTGAGGAGATGAATTCTCTCAATACAAGGTAGTGAATGAGCCAAAACAACGATAGCGAAAGGTTATGAATTGTGTTGCTCGGCGAGTGTATATATCATACCATCGTAATCACATACACACACACACACACACACAAGTAATCATCCAACATATACATAAACATCAAGAGACGGGGGGTCCACCACGAGTACAGAACCCCTTCCCCATACAGTACGAGGAGGTGATTACAGATCTGTAATTACATACAGACACACAAAACACACACGTACATACACTGATACAGACGAAGGTACACATACACATGTAAACATAGACGACACACACACGCACACACACATACTTGCATACATAATTTAAGACGAGTAAACCATGAAATATTCACACACACACAACACACACGATTACGAGAACGGTGGAAGAAATCAATACGAACCAATACACACAAAGTTACATAGACAGTATTTCAAGATAGGTAGGGAATGCGACCATCGGCCAGGTGTGTGTGTGTGTGTGTGTATGTGCGGTCGGGCATACCTGAAGATGGCGTTGCCAGAGTAGCAGGGACTGAGTGACCTGAAGGAGGGGCAGCTGTGACGGCGGTGGCGGTGGTGGTGGTGGTGACCTTGCTCCGTCCCCTCTTATGGCCGTCCGAGGTCACTGCCCGACCTCCCCTGCCCTTGGTGGAGGTCCAGCGCTCAGGGGGGAGAGGAGGTGGAGGGGTGGTGGTGGGAGAGGGGAGAGGGCGGAGGAGGAGGAAGGGTGGGTGAAACCAGTACCAACGCTCCCCCCCCCCACCCTCCACTACGCCACCGTCCTCCACTAGACATACCACTCGCCGCCCCCCCCACCCCCACCCCTAGCTGGGAGTCCGAAGTCTCATGCCCCAGATTCCAAGCCAGGGTTGGGATCTCCCGAGCCATCAAAGGTGACCAACATACCATCAACTCAAGGGGCAGCCAAGGTTAACACGGGCATCAGTTAACATCACTGAGCAATTAACCTTCATCTTTACAACTTGAGCATCATAATAACTAACGTTCTAACTCAGTGTCTGATGTGGCCTTCATACTTATAACTTCATCATCATACTCGCTAAAATTCTAACTCATGTGTAATGCCTACCCACCTAAGAGTTATAAGCTATTTCTACTCTTACAAGAATATCTAAGCCGTCGTATAAGACACCTTCTCTGAGATGATTCACACGAACACACACAGCAGCAACACGTGCAAAGTGACAATTACACTGTCCCTCTCTCACTGAAGGCACAAACTTCGTAAATTAACGACACGCTTTCAAAAGAAACGAAAGAAGATACATACTCCTTTCCCGTCGCGTTATGGACTAATTCGGACCATCACGCAACCTCCCTCACGCAGTCGAGCACGAACTCCCAGTACGAGTGTCTGATCTCATTACCTTGCACAGGGCAGAACCTGTGTGGCTCGTTCCGCCTCTGCCGTGAGGGAGAGAAGATATCATCTCCATAGGGAAAACGAGGGGATATGCCGCGCTCCCTCACTAGGTATACTGCCGAGGGTGACCTCGAGCCCGCAGGCCCTTAACCTCCACTCCCTTTCCGTGGGTAAAGCACTGAGGAGAGTGACCTCCAAACCTGGAGGAGGGTCCCTAGCCTCCTGGTCGCCACCCTCGACACCCACCCTGAAGTATGAGGAGCCACAAGCATAATAGACTACCTCAACGTGCGTTCTTCCGTCACGGCGACAGGGGGTTAAAAAGAAAGCCAAGTTTAAAAAGCATAAAAGAGAACATTCCTCAATCCCAACCCTGGTTAACAGTAAAAAGCTCGCTGGTCTCCTCACAATTATCTGCTGTTAAGAAAGAAAAACGCAGACTCATTTGCTCGGTTCTGTCTCAATAATTCAGGCGACACTTTCCGTGTTTCCGGCGTTTAAAGGAAAATAACTCGGCATTTAGCGAAGACCCTGAGGGTAACCTGTGTCCTTCCGCCTCACATACCGTCTCTTTCCTGGAAGACTTCCAGGAATTTCGAGGACTTTGACGCTCGTCTCATGGAACATCGTCATCTACGGAGTTCAGGCACCAAGTGACCTTGTAAGATATTTTCTTAAAATCAGACTCTACTGAGAAAATGAATAAAAAAAAACCTGAACATGTTTTTCAGAATTTTGGATAATTCATGGCAAAAGTTCCCGCCATTCCGGGGATGTGGTCTTGAAAAACGAGTCTCTCGAAAACTTTGAGCCCCGACGTCCGTCGTCTGTAAACAAATTGGGCGTCGAATGATGGATGAACCGTCCGTGTTTGGGTGGAGTGGCGGGCGGACCGACCGCCTGTCATGACAAGACATTACAAATGGAGACCTCGAGCGTCTAGAGAACGCAGCCCTACACCTACCCCGACGCCAGAGATAAGAAGGAAAATGAGGCTATACATCAGAGCCACCTTCACTTTCTTTCTGGAGCAAAACCAGTTCACTCGGAGTGAGACGACTATACAACACGACAGAAAACTGCTGGGGAAACTGGACTCCCGAAGGGAACTGATGGGCTAAGAGCACCCGTTTTCTTTACCAGTTTAAAAGCGCTGCTGAAGAACGCGGAGGCGCAACTTGACGGTTGGAGGGAGTTAATGTTAGGATTTGAGGAGTGGAAAGACGAGGCCCAGGAAAGATTATTAAAGAGACGCGGTGGTTCTACAAGGGTTCGAGACCCACCATCCACACACTTCAGCACGCCGGGAGACAACTGAAAAGGAATAAATACGGCAATCGATTCAAGGTCTGTCGGTACGTACGGAGGGCACCAGCTTGGCTCAAGGCGTTGATTCGATTCGTGCCAGTATCCCCGGGAGATTTTGTTGTGGCACCCGAGAGCCTCATCCTATGAGCGGTAGTACGCTATTTACCACATCATGGCTACCGCTCTGACGGGGACCAGAAGTAGTCAACATTCATGCTCAATATCTGGCCAGCTCTCTCTCCACACTCTCATACTCCTCTGTCTCTGTCTCTTAGTGTTTAGACCAGACCACTTCGCTTGGACCTTGGGTCTGTCTATGTCCGTCTGTCTATCTGTCTGTCTGTCTGTCTGAGCCCCTGTCGTCGTTCACAAGTCTCACTAGAAACCTTCCGTACACCACATACACACAGACCTACACCCACTCGGTCAGACAGACACCACACCCTACCTCCCTCCCTCCCTCCTCCTACTCCTACTCCTCTGAACACACAGACGCGACCCCTTCAATACACCCCAGAAACACCCGTGTGTTGCGACAACACCCGGATACCCACCTATGGGGATGATGATACTCGTGACCTTCGGCCTGGAAACACACGAGGATTTCCCCGGGTCAAGGGTCGAAGGTCACTCAATCTGAGGTCAACCCTTCACCTCCATTTACGTCAACCTTTTAAAAGCAACAACAATTGGAAGAAACTGACGCTAATTATCTAATTACCATAATTAGCAGACTACACCGAGCGTTGTAATTCAAACACTAATTTCGCCACAATGTCATTATTTGTTTTTCTAGATCTCTCTCTCTCTCTCTCTCTCTCTCTCTGTCTCTCTCTCTCTCTCTCTCTCTCTCTCCTGGGGTTTGATGGACAGAGGCTTTTTGACCTGAAATCCTTATAAAATAACCTTCCTTGCATTACACACACACACACACACACACATACACACACACATGTTTACGACAATGTATTTCATACATAAGCAGAGATAATACCTCATGCAACAACAGTCATCCAATATACAACGGAATACATCCTTACCATCCACTCAAAACAAGCGTGGGACAAAATTTGGATACATAAAAAATTCGCCAAAAACGTAATCAATAACTCAATACACAAGCGATGGATAATACAACAAAATCATGCATCCAGTACGTGAAGAATAAGTCAGTCACTGAACACACCCCCATTATACATGTGAGGGGGATAATACATCATAAATCCACTATACAAGAGAAGGATAATACACTCATACACCCACCACACAAGCACACCCACTCCACGACATCAGTCCCCTACACTAAATTCTACCACACCTTCGGACGGACGCTAAACTAAAAATATCCCTGACATCATTGGACGTCATTGGCTTGGCTTCCCCTATAACCGACCTGGCTCCCCATGCCAGAGAGTTTATGGGGCCTGCCAAGAGGGATAACACGAAGGTAAAAACCTATCAGATAAAATTCCCCGTCAGTCAGAGGGGATTAGGTACTACATATGCTTAAGCGCGCAACCGTCCAATCTTTAAAACCCAGCCGGCGTATAAATGCCACCGTCTTTGTTAAAGAAGTTATGACATTCTTTTAGTGTACAACGCTTTTGTAACTACTGTCAACATTATATATATATATATATATGAAAGAAGGGCTACCAACGCGAGGGAAGACTCTACAGTACGTATTTGTCAAAATCCTTTCGTCCGTTGTGTCATATTGTCTAAGGCAAAAGTGTAAGGATAATTCTTTTGTTGGGTGTCTCTTTTTTCCCCCGAGCTTGTTCGCAGTTTCCCGCATCAGCAAGGTAGCGCAAGGAAGAGAAGAACAAATAGCCTCATTTGCTCAAATCCAGTATCTAGCTGTCATGTATTATGCAGCCCACCCCACCCCTCTTTCCAAAACCATGGTTTCCCCCAGCTGCTTCTGACCCAAGACAGCACGTCGCCCCCTATATACCACACAGCTGCACTTATTCTATCCCGAGTCTGTCTTCTACTCTTCTGTATGTTAGGGCCCCGAGCACTCAAAACATATTTCACTCCATCTTCCTCTCTCCAGCGTATGATTCTGGTCCATAAATAAGCCTGGAGAACACATGCACAAATCCTCTCGTCCCAGAACCTGCTCTACCCACCAAAGCCGAGCATCCATCAAGCTAAGTCTCGTGGAAATGGAATACAAATCAGATTACAGAGGAAGGATAAAAGAAAAAAACAAGACTCCCTTTAGTGGAAAGACGGATGCCAGACATGCAAAGTCTACCGAACACACATCAAACACAGAAATGATTTACAATATACCAAATATCATACACTGAAATAGTGTATCTTACACCCCATTTACTTAACACACAAGTGGAAAAAAATACTACAAAAATAGTTTACAGAACTAAATCACGCGAGTTAACTAACACTCCCAGTGCCCTACGTCCTGAGTAGTGTTGTCGGTGCTATCTTAAGTTTGGCTTGGCCCGAGCCCGTCTTGGGATACACTTTACGAAGCTGGGCTCCGTATACCAGTTTACAACCCGATGTTATATCAAACATATGGTGGAATCGAGCGCTTCACGTTGTAATATTAAACGAGCATTCATATTACAAGGTGTTTATGACAATATCAGTTGCAGAATGATATTCGTAACCTGACGTCTGAATATCCAATAAAAAAAGACTGTGTCACGTACTTCAAAGATTACTCAGTGCAAAGGAATACAAAGGAATTCGAACAGCAGCAGAGGATAGGATCCTAACGAGGGTGTTTGTGAGGGTGGAGAACTTCACTTTCAGTCACGTATCTCTTCTTTCCCTTCTTCCTATCGGGGGACCATCGTCTTCCTCAATCCATTCTTCCGTTTTTTTAACATCATCTCTATAACTTCCACCTCCTCCTCCGCTTCCATTTGCATATAGCTTTTATCATCTCTCTTCCATCCCTCTTCCTTATCCTGTTTCTTTTATCTTGCTGTCCCTCTTCTTCCACTCCCCTCCCCCCTCTCTCACCTTCTCTTTCTGGAGTAGGTCGTCTGGTCGTCTGTGTGACCCCCACCCCTCTCTCTCTCTCTCTTTCTATTTCTCTCTGACGACACCTAGCCACGACCAGCTTAGGCTGACCTGTCTGGGTCATCCGCAACACATGACCCCTCTGAAAACCTTCCCTTCTCCTGTGACCTGACCTGTTCGAACCCGGTCCCCGCCCGTGTCACCTCTCACGCATAAGAGAGCCCACCTGACCACTATCACGTCGGGGGACCCCCCGGGACTTGTACAGAACACACTGTCCTCTCGGCCCTTGCCATCTGAACCATCAGGCAGCATAACTACCCTCCTCCCATCAGCTGAGCCGCTCCACAGCTTTCCTCCTCCTCCCACACCCCCACAAGCCAAGCCTTACAACTCCTTACAACCTAACAACACACGCTGATAAAGCACCAGCAACGTCTACTGATGCAAGGCACATAGGAAACCCTCCTGTCCTCAACAGCCGACTAAACCAAGTTTTGTCAAACTCATATATTGTAAAAAAGAAAAAAATTAATAGTTACTGAATGAAATTCACCCTGATCAACAACCAGACATTACTTCAAATACACAGGACACTTCCCGACAGATCGTGGCCCCATCACGTCATCATAACCAAGGCATCGGTGGGGCCCTTCTTTAAACCCAGCCGTCGAATAATAACAACAACTTCGGTATAAAATAAGAAAAAAAAAAAAGCTGCTGAACTGAACAGTTAGAGTGAAAAAAAAAAAGAAGAGAGACCTTATCATACACGATTCACTGGGAACGTCTGGCTTCATCTCGCAACTCATGCTACAGCAAGGGCTCTTGCACGTTGTATCTGCCGCGGGAAAGTCAAGACACTCCCGTTCGACCAGACAAGACCTACTGGTGTGTGTGTGTGGGGGGGGGGTGAGAGGAAACCTGTCTCGCCCTCAGGGTAAATACGTGGATTCCACGGACGGAAAAGTCTAGTGAGAGAGTGAGAGAAAGAGAGAGAGAGACGTATGTATGTATGGGGAAAGTTCTTTTTTTTTATCTTTTTTGTCGTTTTGTATTACTTTTTTTCCCCCCCACACACAACGACACAACTTTCCACACCCTCGGGGTCTGGTCTACGGCAGACTGAACGCAAGAACTAAGCCGTGACGAAGGTTTTCATATATTTCGAGTTGGACCGACTTTCTAGCGGACTCTTGGGGGTGGGGGAAGGGGGATTTGGACGACGTGTTGGGGGGGAACTGACAGACTGACTGACTGACCGCCCCCCCCCCCGCCCCCCTATAATGATGAGGATGACTCGAGGTAAAGGTTTGAGAACTACCTCTGTTTATTGGGACGTGATAGCAGTATGGCCGTTATAGAGAGGCTTCATGAGACGAGACACAGAGAGTGTGTGTGTGTGTGTGTGTGTGTGTGTGTGTGTGTGTGTGTGTGTGTGTGTCA
>JAYMFT010050558.1:0-15260 GCA_038088735.1 Panulirus argus
CCACAGCTCCTGAATGCATGTTTGTAAGCCTCGAAGCTGCCTTTGACACCTCCCCTAATGGGGAGCTCTGAGCGCGACGCTCATTATCGACGCCCGACGCTGCCAGGCCCCCAGCATCAGCACGTGTGTGTCTCTGTAATGCAGAGGATCCTCCGTACTGCAACACCGTCTGTAGCCGATCTTGAGCAGCGCAGAAGAACCACATAACTCGTAAGGGATAATGTGGGTTTCATTAAGATTTGTTGGGATTCTGTCTTGTGTGAACCCAGCTAGCTCCTTGATCACGTCGTCTGATTTTTCTTTAAAAAAGAAACTCGAACACGCAGCAAGTCTGGGATGGTTGGTTTCTCTGTGTTTAGTCATATTACGATTTTCCTCTTTACCGAGTAGAAGTCTAAGAATTAGATACTATGACCTGAAAAGATAATGTCTTGTTTAACTGTTTAACAAAGTTGGCAAACGTTTATGGGTTGGCACCGAGAGGGAAAGTTTGAAATGATTTGAGAAAATTCCGTCAACGTCTGATTTCCAAGAAAAATAATCAACTAACTAATATATTTCCAAAACAAAATACTATGATAGATATGATATTAGTGTATGATAGAAAATAACTTTATATTTCCAAAAAAATCCCAAGATAGATATGATATTAGTGTATGATAGGAAAATATGTTTTGATGTGTTTTTTTATACAAAGTCATGACCAGATGTTCAGCTCTAGAGTGACATACGGTAATTACAGAGAAAATGTAGATATGTTAAGGTCATACAGATATATTTCATCTCTGATATCTTCTGTAATAATTGGACGAGAAATATTCCTTGTGGTGCCTCACGCAGTAGATGCCCATTGTGAGTTGTGAACCTGCAGGAGGTTGGACGATCAGTATTGGTTGTGATGCTGTGGGTCAGTGCACGACCACTATTGGTTGTTAATGGTGCAGGTCGACGGTCGACCAATATTGGTTTCCATGCTGGAGGGCAGTGGACGAGCGATATTGGCTGTGTTGCGGTGATGTCACTGGAACCTATGGTTTACCGTAAACTCCCCCCCCCAGGGTTTGCATGATATTGATTCCCAATTCGTGCCAGCAGGAAGTAAAATTATTAGGTTTCCATTGTTCGTAACGTTTGATTTAGAGAATAATTCGTTATGTGTTTGAAAATGTTTCACGAATCAGTTGATTAGATAACAGCACCAGCTGATCCATGCTATAACTTCATTATGGTTACCAATAGTAAAAATATTCCGATATTGGTTCGGAGCTGATTAGCACGGAATGTACCAGAAAATATTATCACACTGGTTAAAAGAAGAGTCCGCTGACAGTGTCATGTGAGTGTCATGACTGTGTCATGATGGTGTGGGGCTAGACCACAGTATAACGCCATTACACCACCCCCCCTCCTCTCTCTCTCTCTCTCTCTCTCTCTCTCTCTCTCTCTCTCTCTCTCTCTATCCCTTTCGCCTTGCCCCACTGTGGTGCGGTGTGATGCAGATGATGATGTTTACCTGGTTATGAGAGGCGCTGTACCGTAGGTGGTGCAAGGACTGTACCGTCAGCCAGCAGCGTCTGGTGCAGCTTCTGTTGTGCATCTGGTTATGTAAGGCACTCGACACTGGTGAAGGGTAAAGGAAAACGCACAAATATGTGGCGGAATATTCTCAAGGAAAAGGAAGACTGTAGTTTCGACGCCGTCACCACAGTGCATTAGCAGTACCCCCTGAAGCTTCAACCTTTGCCTCTCTCAGTCACGCATTCCGATCCCCTCAACTTGTATATCACCCGCAGGCTTTGATGTCCGCGTGCCAAGGCTGCAGTATCTTCAGGGACTCAACCCTAGTGTCAGGGTATTCACCGGCAACATTTTGAGGGAGTCGAGTGTTGGTGCATCTTTGGGTCCAGTGACCATGCGCGTGAGGAAGCGTACTCCTGAGCCAGGTATGACCTGACCAGGGGGTCACGGACGAGTCAGTTCTATGATGCTGTATACTAATGAGCCAACTGCGACCTGGCCCGTGAGGGCCATGGACGGATGCAATGAAAATGGGGACATTAGCATGAGATGACTGGGTCACCTGCAGGACGGACTGGCCAGGAATGTTCATTTACCTTCGGGACTAAAGTTTATGGATGTTCATTCAACCACATATTCGATATTTCTTATCTCTCTGTGTGTAAGGTGACTCACTCATGAGGCTCTGTCACACTGGCCGATGCGCATCACTCAATATTCTTTTCCCTCAAGGTGTGGCTTGGTGTCTATGCCGGACATGACCTGCAGACCACAGGTCGTGGCCCGGTAGAGTCGTTTGCCGTCACACCAAGAAAACAGAAATACACGCGAAGTCATTGTACAGAAGCGATTAAAAAAAGAACTCAAATAAATGCATTATATTCGAATACAATCGTAAAGATAAACATCGAAGTGTGAATGAGGATGATATGGATACGAGTATATATTTGTCGCGAGCGGTCCCGGCCAGGCTTCCTCAGTGCCCAGTTTCAGTCCTCCCTCCAATACCCTAGGCCGTTGCCACACTGGACAATCACTGACAATTTGCCGCCTCAACAAACCAGTTTAAATAAGCTATTAGCCACAGAAAAGGGTTCAAACATATTTTCTAGCATGTCTCAAGACACTGAGAAGATATTTTTCTAACACGTATATAACTCCCCTGCATTAGGTTCCACCTAGGATGAAAAGTCAATGGGTAAAAAGGAGTATAGTCTCTTTAAAGAGATTCTAACTCCAGAGAACCCCATCATTTTCCTGCTAATGATGTAAGGCAACGCTGAAGCTGCAGAGATCCCTTAATTAGGGTGTTGGGGTTGTTAATTAAACCAATTAACTATACTCCCCTAGAGCGCTTCCTGACACACGATAATTCAACGTATATCATCTCGATCCAATAGTAGGTTAAAGCACGTACAGATACCTATCTTCAGCCACTCCTGGTTACAAAGTGATCCCAGACATTTTGGTGCTTGTAAGCACAATACCTGTTCTGAATCCTTCTAAGTCCCTCTTACGGCTCTGTTTCACTTTTATCATCGACAGACAAACGCCTTGAAAGAATAGAATCCACAGAAGAGTTAACCATAATATCCAGTCTTTACTCATACAACATGGCTTCAGACGATATCACTGCATTACCACACTGTATCCATTCCTCACACAACTCGATCTGGACGGTTTAAACCAGCCACAGTCAGCCTCAGTGGTATTGAGGGGGGAGACGATTTCTGGGAGTGTTAACAATCTCCTCAGTCGTAACTGCAGTGTGTGTGGGTCTCAAAGGGTGGTGAGTTCTGGGAATGCTGCCAATACGATGTCCTTAGACTGTGGAAACTCGACCCATTAGCCCAGGAAGTAGTATGGGGTGACTAACGTGTGTTTCAAGTGAATAGTGAAAGGGGGCCAATGTCGACGTCTTGGTTGGTCATGTCCCCGGGAGAGGAGACGGTGATGAAGTGATGTGTGTCACTAATAGTGTGGACGGGGCACCTTCGTGAGATGAAAGGAAATCACTTAGCTTAATCATATACCATCTTTTCCAGTGATATACCGTGGAATATTAGAACGGCTAATAGTTAACCAACAACGCTGTCACATCTCGAGACAAATTTCATGGCCTAAGGTTTTCTTTATCATGATGAGTTTCGTTCGTCAGATTACCTAATGATGATCTTTTGGACCAACAGCGTTGCCATTATTGTCAGTTCTCACTTTCATCTGCGTATCTGCGAGACTCTTTCCCTGTCTCCTTCCTCACTTAAAGCAGACCAGCAGAAGAGGTTAAGGAGTAGCCTGTACCATCAGACTCCAACACATAACAACAGACAGACACCGTGTGCGCGTTCGATGGCAAAATCTCAAATTTCCAGGGGGAAAAAAAATGATACAGAAAAATGTATCACACTCATTGATGAAACATATTGGAGCTCTCTATTCCTAGATATATAATCAGTCAGCTATAAATCATGAACTCCGCAGTGCACGGAATTTCAGCTTCATTTTTGGAATACCAATTTTTGCTATATGCCAGAGAGAGAGAGAGAGAGAGAGAGAGAGAGAGAGAGGGAGATCATATGGGTGGTGTTAGAGAATAATATTTGAAGTAAATAAAAACTTAGCAGCTAATTTTTACTTCGAGTTACATTAAAAAATTAAATCACCTTTAAAGTTTTAATTGAAATCTGATGAAAAAGATTATGCTTTAAGAAAAAAAAAAATACAAGAATGAGCGAAACAAAGCGTGGATGTAGTGCAAATATTTGTACGTAGAGATAAATTGTCTACATAAATTTTGCTATGCGAGAGATATAACATGAACGAGCAAATGCCAACAGTAACAGTTTTGTTGTTCATAGGTTGAAACTGCGAGTGTATTCTCTTGCAAAGACTGCAAATGAAAGTCATAACTGATGGTGTTTAGTTAGGAGTGTGTGTGTGTGTGTGTGTGTATGTGTGTGTGTGTGTGTGTGTGTGTGTGTGTGTGTGTATGTGTGTGTGTGTGTGTGTCTGTTTTATCTTATACTTGTGATCATCTGGATGTCGAATCGTCTTTATACAGACATTATGGGTTGTATGAGATATCAAAACAAATGGGAATGGCGCTTAACTTGTTTAGGTCTGCATGAGCTCAGGTTGGAACGAGGCCTTTGTGGTGTTGACCTGCAAACTGGGGACGACGGATCTTTGTTGGCAGGAGCCGACGGTGGCGGTAGCTTTTTACCCGAGATGTTAAATGCTCCCCAAACGGTGGCTGGAGAAAGTTGAGATCATGGTTTGTTGAGTGCGTCCCTGAAAGGCAGCGTAGGAGGGACCAGGGTTGATCTTCCATCAACTTTTCCTCACTTTTCACAGTAGCCTCTGATGTGGATAGAAAGGAAGACCAGGGGGGGGGGGGAGACAGGGAATAAATAGGACACTTTGGCTGTTAGAGAGAAGCAATTAGATATGGAGGAAATGGATCCGAGTGCCATAGCACAAGTGTATCTTCTCCTACTCGTGCAGTTCTAACATATTTACTAAGAAATCCAGTCAAGCAAAGTCGGGTTTGGCATTCTGTGGCGATCATATCATCGTCCTAACTCAAATATTATTGTACTTTATTGGGACAAACTCTTACCAACTTATTTTTTTCACTATATTTTGAAACCCAAACGTTTCCTGCCAACGCTTTACTGTTGCAAAATAAAGCTACGAGTAATGCTATGCTGTAAAGACTATCCAGGAATATTCTGTATGTACATTGGCGAAATATATTTCATGTACAAAACGTTTTGGGTTCCAGGGATGAATTTTTTATGCCACCAATTTAGCCTGCGTCATTTTTATGGCCATAGCCTTTTAAAAGTAACTTGAAGAATTATCATGCAAATTGTACATCGACCAGAACACTGCCGCCACTCCGGCAGTCCCCCCTGGGCTGCTGGTTCTGTTGGTGGCTGGGGCTTCTCACCCAGCCGTAGGACAGCAGTCAACAGCTCGTAGCAGGAGACATGACTGTAGCAAATATACAGCGGCAGAACAGCGCAGTGCACCAGTTTCATTCTCCACAAAGAGCCGGGTGTTGTCAGCGTTCTTTCCGTCCGACGGGATCAGCAGTACGTGGGCGTGGTAGGGGCAGGGTTTAAACCATCCTCTGGTGACTCGTCACTTTATGAAAACGAAAACCGTAGACTTTTTACTTAAAATGTGTACATAAGTAAACTGTAAACAGGGTAGTGTCTCTGACAGTTTGCTGCAAAACTCCTTCAGAAACTGATAATTTGACTGTATCTACAGGTCCTCATGAAATAATACATAATTGCAGATCTGTGCAATTATATATCTAGACTTAAGTTAAACTAGAGATCATCTTACAAGCAAATACGTTACAACATAAGGAAAAGATTGGATTATGATTTTTAAGATGATTCCTCAAATACAAACAAAGTTAGTGTATCAAACACCACAGACTATCTCAACAATGTGTTAGGAATGAATGGTCTTCAAGTAGTAAGATCGTTCGGCTTAATATAGAGGTTTAAGTGAGTATTACTTCTCATCTCATACTCAGAAGTTGAAATTCAGGTTATTTTATGGTCTACTAATGAGGTTGACCGAAGGTCAATGCTCAAATAGGACATATCTTTAATCTTTAGAGATACAGTCGTTAAAGTAGTATATCAACACCAGCATCTTTGTACCTGGTCCTTGAAGGAAAATCTAGCATCCGAGAAGTACCTCCATTCGACCAGACAAAACTTCATGAGGCCTGCAATAAAGTTTATGTCCTGACGATTCTAAAAGTGTCAGGTGCAGCATCCTGGGGACTACGAACGCCTACCGTAAAGCTGAACTCTGTTCACCTCTAATTCCAGAATGAATGATCTCTAGGAGACAAAGTTCTCCGCTGGCATATTTGAAGATATAAAGGTAACAGCCTGGAGATGGGAGACTACCTTCCTGATAAACAAAGGGGAAAGGACCTCCAGGTCTGAACCCAAAAGACGGATACCCCATCGTTGTGCCTCTACTGAAATTGGTCCACGCGTGACTTCTTTCGATGAATGATTTCGAGCTCTCCGCTGTAAACCCAGCCCCAAACTACTATGTACTTGGCTGCACCTTATCCTCTCACTACCTCTGTATTCAGTAGGCCCCATTCTCATCTATTTTCTCCTATATTCTTAAGGTATAAAGATGTAATTTGATTAACTAAATCAACGTTCTCTCGTATCATTTTGGATCCAAGATGACTTTATCGGAGCTCAGAACTCCTACCAACAGAAAGTAGGAATAATGTATTAAGATTTTGCTGGAATTATTTCTGATTGCTTGTGTAACAAGAATATAGTCATGTGAATAACGTCGCTTGGAACAAGTCCAAATATCTAGCATAAATTCTTAAGCATGGCTTTTTAAGTATGGAATTAACATGTCTTGGCACTAGTTGAAATAACAACAAAAGTATTTACAAACAGCCCACTAACACAACGGTTTGAGGAGTCACATCGACCTCGAGTTTGCTGATGAACAATAGAGAGAGTCAGCTTTAACACAGCTTGGTCAAGAGTGGGAGGCAACATGTATGAATACAACATAAAGCAACAGAACAGTACAACTCGCCAATTTCATTTCATACGCAGATCCATTTATTTTCACCGTTTCTTTTACCTGTCAGTATCAACAATGTATTAGAATTGTTAAGGGATTAATATCACTTTTGTCTGATAATCCATCAGTCTTTGGAAAAAAGTCGCGTGGATTCAGCATGTAAACCGAGTTTAGCTGTAAAAATGTGAAGGACTAGAGGGTCAGGGTGAACGATTTGATGAAGAATTTCAAAAGGCGATTATCTACTGGAGTGTCGCCATTGGGTCGCTTGATAGTTTTGTGTCCTTGCAATTGTCAAATAAAATTACATTAGAATACAATGATTCGTAAGACAAAAAAAAGACGCTAATATAGTTTTTTTATGTTGACTCCAGAAAAAAAATAGGAGAAACGTACCACTGAACAGCACCACACAGCCTAACAACGCAACAGAAGGGACTGTCAGTCATACGTATACTCCTGTCTACAGGGACACACACCTAATCGAAGCTGTATCGAACTCTCTGTCTCAAATTGTCCAAACAGACGAGTCGGAACCACTTCGAACGATCAGGCTCGAAGGAAAAGGTGTTTGTATCCATGAACTCATCTTTTGCTTATGTATTCTGTTCTGATTCGCGAATGAAACGTTTGATTACGATTATTGGTACATAGTGCCACAATAGAAGGAAATATGTCAAGAAATATGGCAAAATGTTATTATTACACTCGTGGTAAAAAATAACCTTATGAAAACGACATTGTTTGATATCTAAACCAAACAGTAGTGATACAATCCATGTTCTCTGTGTCTCGTATTGACTTAAAAGACGCTCAGTGAGGCTATCATCACTATCGTTAACAACAATTTCGTTACATCCTGTTTGGCTACAGTGTTGTCACATTTGATTAGATGTGCCCAGTCAACACTCTACATAGTCTCTCGTCCTGTTGGGAACACACTGCTCCTGCCCCTCTCTGCTCTGCCTTGCCCTGCAGCCGACGGAAGATAATTCTATGTCATATCAGGTCTGTTAATTCTAAATGCATGAGCTGCTGATGAAACCCCGAGAGAACAGCCTAAAAGTGCCAGGTGTAATCTGCACATCATACAGTATATATACTGTTGATATGCTGATTCTCATTTACGGTAGCAATGGGTTATTTGACAGATATTTTGGCGAAGACTCTCCTCTGAAAAACGTAGTCATATAGCTTCTGTCAGGGGAGGTAACGAGCCCAAATTCTTTCGCATATCAAATTAAAGATATGTCATCCCTTACATCAAAACTCCAGGCATCAGAGGTACCGAAACTTCAATAATCCGGAAAGTTTTGCCAAGGTGATATTTCTTTCTGTTTTAGATATCATTATTATCACTGATATTAACAGACTGGTAGTGAGGCATTATGCATATGGCTGGTACAAGAGAAATAGCACAAGGGAGTTTACAAAGTACTTAAGCAAAAACCTGCCCCATGCAAACAGGTTAGTCTTTTGAAATGCGCTTCTTTTTGATGCACTCAGAAATCTGTTAAAAGATAAAAAAAATCCGGCAAAGTCCAGGTCCCATGCATTCCGGATTTTTGAAGTTGGCTTTGAATATCATTTCTTCCTAAGGTCCCAAGCATACCGGATTTTTGAGGTTGTAGCTGGATACCATTTCTTACTGAATACACCACACCAAACTGAACTAGTGAGGGGGAATCACTTGTCTAATTGATATGCTTGTTTGTCCTCCTCTTGAATCTTCCGCTAAGCTACAATTAGCAAGACTGAGAAGATGAACGATGGGATTCTCCATGGAAATGGAAAAAGTATTCAATTTATCCATCGAGGCTACGGACATTTTTTATTCTGATCTAAGCTTCTTACGTGAAAAAGAGACTGGAAGATTGATGCCCCTCTCATACAGCCCACCGGAGACATTGTGAGATCAGGTCATGATGCAAGCTCTCCTCTTGGTGCAAATGACACTCAAAGATGCTGTGATTGTGAGGGAGTGAGGATCAACGAATAGTTGTATGTTTCGTTTGCAAATGATGCCATTTGAGTATGCGTTTTAGTGAGTTTCACGAATGATTAAAGGTTAGCAAATGGTTATTAGCGAGCTTGGTTAGCATGTTATGATACTTGAATAATGGGTGGTGATCACTGTAAACATGCGAAATCAAACAGTGATTAATGAGTAAAGAATAATGAGTAACAGCATTGAACAATGAATAGCGAGTATGGTTAGTGTACAGTGGTAGGTGTACGCTGATTAGTGAATGTGGTTGAGGTCGAGAGACAGATGAGTAATAGCTAGCGAGTAATGATATGCCACTGTGATTATCATGCTGTATTATCTGAGGAATAATCAATGATCATTACAGTCAGTGAGCATCATTGTTATGGTTCTACGGTAGGTGGGTAACTGCTGGCAAGTAATGGTCAGAACTGGACAATAAGTTAGTTCATGTGACTTGGGAAATACCAGGCATTTCTGGGCTGACATTAACTCATTAAATATGGCCTGTGACGAGTGACTCTTTGGTCAGATTTACGTTAACCTAACTAGAGGATTTTCGAGCATTTGTTGGTCAAGTTGAACTTCAGTTGAGCTGGATTCCACCAAGGATTTCTGAGTCAAGTTTGATCCTCAACTGACTTGGTTTGCATCAGACATTTCTCAGCAACTTACAAGATTCAGCTTCTCCAGTTCGCCTCGAAGCGTAGCATAACAAGGGCAGGTTTTGGCCTCACTTGATAACGGGTCACATGAAGCTATTTTCATCCAAACTTTAAACCTCAGCTCATCACTTTATCTCGTCAATACAGCTCTGGATAATGTTGCCTTCTCCAGCTAACTCAGGCCCACAACAACAACGTCATCAGCCTAACTGTTGTGAACAACAACCCTCGCCCTCACAAGTTTTGTCGAGAGTTTGTGGATAATTGGTAACATGAGCCTGGCGGTGATGGGTGGCAGTCCACCAAGATCCTCCATCCACAGGGCTCTCTTCCACCCACCAGTCTGTCTCCCACCTACCAGTCTCTCCACCTCCTCCGGCCACAGCGCCTACAACCATCGCCACCCTCACTCCACAACACTGTATGGTCCACCTCCCGGATCACATTCTCTATAAGTACCCTTCCCTTGCCCATTAGCAGGTCTCACTACTAGGTTCTGCCACAGGAGCAGGTAGGCAGCCGGACTCGCTGGAATCTGTACATTACGTGAGCGAGGCGAGGCAATAGTCACCACCTGGACCACTCCCACGGTAGGACCACCAGCAGGGTCCCGAGCCTCTAAATACAGTGGTAGGAAAAAGTATCTTATGCTCGGTCTTTCGCACCAGCAACGCAAATGCTTTCCTTGAACGATTATTCTTTGTCATCTCGAAGTATTCCAAATCCTGTAAACCCCTTGCGTGTTGTAGTTGTCCCCCTAGATAAAGCTCCTCCCACTAATTTCGTCATGAGAGCCTCTGTGTCAGTTGTGATAAGTGGACGTTGAGGAGATATTTGCATGCCATATCTCGTAAATATTAATCATAGGTACTCATCCATGATCTTAAAGCAATCGTATACTCATCTGCTGAGGCCATCTGTTCCTTACTGTTCAACTTGAGTGACAGAAAGATCAAGCAATAGAATATTCAGTGCGAGACTTTTAGTTAAAGCTCTTGAATTGTTAATCTATAATTCATTTCTCAAATATTGTTCCTCATAAGCAGAGTTAGACTAATCATAAAGGCGGAGGATTATCAATAGCTCCTGCTCCACTTTCAGTGTATTATGTCGGTCTTGAGTTTTACCATTACTTGCCATTGTTGTACTTGCAACTAGTGCAACTGGAGCCAGTACCTGCCAGTGATGTACCTGCAAGAGATACACGTCAGCGGTGTACCTGCAACTGGTACAACCGCAAACAGTGTTTACGTACATACGCAAATACATACTGAATGGAATGGTCTATACTGGGTTTGTGCTTTGGTACCCCCAAAACTTTTACCCCTTGCTTATCATCTCTCTACTCAGATATCACGTTTTTGCTGCCTTTCACAGAGTCATAATGAGCCAAAGATTCCGACCTGAAATCCATCCACTTCGCTCAACAGTGGCATCATTCAACATGGCGTCTAGCAAGTGAGACAGATCCGTGTTGATTATAAGAGTGAAACATCAACGGCTTTCCCCGGTTCCGCTGGAGGCTCATTCCTGCCTCTGGGGTCACGCGTGATGGTAATGTTGACATTTGATGCGTAAAGGTCATCCTCACGGAATTAAAGGTCACCGACGTTGCCTCCATTGCTGCTCCCTTATATTTATCGCGAAATGTATATGTATACACCAAGTGTCACAGAAACAGACGTACATACGTGCCCTCCACAGGGGCTACCTGCATGTCACCTCGCCCGTAAGGGGCACAGGTCAAGAGGTGCAGTGATGGTAATTGTGTCTGTGTGGAGTGAGTGACGGTCCTTTTAGCAGGAGATGTGAGTTCCTTTCATAGTGTCAATACGTATATCTGAAAAATGTTCATCTATCATCATATGCATTTTTGCTATTCGTATAATCATCACACAGAGAATTTATCCTACTCAGTGAGGTTATCGCACAAAGTGGATTAAATGGAAAAAAAGCTTGATCACACGTACAAACGATTTTCAAATGTATTACAAATGTAGCGAAAACAAAGGTTCCAGTAAAAAAATACATACTCAAAGTAAGAGATGCAACTGAAACATGTATGAAAAGTGTTTCTAGTGTGTTTTTCAAAATGTTGTCGAGACACCAAAACAATAACCTCATTTATTGCATACATTAGCTATGAGGGGAAAATATCTGTGAAGAACAAAGAGAGAGAAAAGGAAAACGATTCGAACCACGTCTTAGATTTCTATTCGGTTTCACTAAGTCCGAAGATATGAACCGTAGGACTTCCCAAAACTCAAAGGAAGTGATTCCACTCATCTTATAAGACACTAGAGGACGGAGTGACATCAGCTGCTTTGTATGTCACTGATCAATCCTGTCTGGATACCACGTGGAACTAATAGCCACCCTAGGCAGTAATACTGCAACTAGTGTGACTATCGAGGCCTTAGAGAGAGTGTTGAAGAGCCAAGCTTTCTACATAAAGATTTCTATTCCCCAGATAGACTGGCCACTATCTTGCCATATTACAAGGCTATCCTGTGCCTGTAGCTGTAAACGTGCCCAACGGTAACGTAGCTAAGAACTTAAAGAGTGAAGGAGTCTCGGGGCTCAAAAGGTAATACGGTCACTCAGAGCGAAATAGCCGTCCGTCTCACGGGAGATTTCCTTCACATTTATCTCTCCTTACCGACTGCAAAGACCGTTCTCGTCAGTAAAAAAAAAAAAAAAAAAATATATAAAATCACCCTCTTTACAGAACTAGAATGCCAACCGACTGATCCCAGGAGGCTCTTTTACTGAGATAAAACTGCTCACAGACATGATTTTCTGTTTCAAGGATTCTTACTTAAAGGTGCTGAACCTTCCAGTACGGTTTAGAACAACAGTATGTTCTTCAGATTGCTAAAGCATCACCATTGTATAATCCGGACAGCAGATCTTTAGCCTCCTTTAAGTTCTAGTAAATAAATCCATAGAATGGCAGTGTGATATTCCTCTTCTTTTGCTTCTTGGGTATAGATTACTTAGAACTATTTACCTGATAAACAAAGTTTAGCCTACGACGATGTGACTCATTTTACGAAATTGCTTCTACAGATGAGAGGAACGTAGGACTCGTTCATAGGATCCCAAGGGTGAGAGGAACGCAGGGCTCGTCCATGAGATCCCTGGGGTGAGAGGAGCATACGACTCGTTCGTAGGATCCCTGGAAAAAGAGGAACATAGGACTCGTCCATAAGATCCCCTAATCAGGAGGAACATATGACCGTCAGGTGGATATTCATCTTTCGTATCACGTCCTCGACCTCATCCACACTATGCTATACCTAGCTGAAGCGTCACTCACTGAAGATTTCTTCATCTATTCACCTACTGATGCTTCTCATCTAGTTATCTCATTTTCCTTGATTCTTGGCTTTACTTTCTCTCTCTCTCTTTCTCCTACCTTGTTGACGTGATTAAGCTGAATGCAGTTTGAGAATATGACATATCATAATACGAGCGGAGGGCCACCACTCCTTCACCAATATTGCTTTGCTTTAACTCCGTCGGAAGATATGAGTAGGTGGGTACAGTCAGCTCCTGGACTCTGAGGAGATAAAAACCAAACACTTTACTGCATTTAGTTGCGAAATGTTATTGTTACTGGTTCTTACTCACTGCACTTGGCTCAACACAATAAAAGTTACGAATATTGAACGTTCGCTGTGGATACTGCAAATCTTTACCGTCTTCACATGAATCTCCCTTCCAATTTTTCCCATGTAAAACCTTCCTTTAAGAGGCAAGAACACCTCTGCCGGGACTAAGGCACTCTGGAGCTACGTTGTCGGCAGAGTGCCATAGGTGAACCACTTGGCCAGTGTGCCATAAGCGAACCAGCGTACACTAGGGTGAACCAGCGTGAGCCAGTGTACCCAAGGCGAACTAGTATACCCAAGTGATACACTGCAAATACAAATAATGCCTACAAAAAAAGAAAAGTTCTGGGAGGCAGATTATGCCTCTCATTTTAGATTTTTTTTTTTCCCCTGAGTAAAAAAGAATATTATTTTTTAGCCTGCCGCTGCTGGGTTCTCCTCACTACTTCCCGCCAAACTCAACTGATTACAGGTACTCTTTACGCTCCTCCCAGTAGCCCTGGTGTTGAACGTGAGGGAGGCATCTATTCACTTCCTTTCTCCCGTCTCTGATTTTCGTTTCTGTCTGACCGAAAAAAAAAAAAGTGAGTATATTTTTCTTTGGTTGGGAAAGTTCAAACTTTACTGCAATTTCTCGCTTGTGATGCCGCCGGTGTTGTAAAAAGACTCATACAACAGGCCCAGCAGTGTGCTATTGTGCAGCATACATGAGCTTTTGTGGCCGGTCAGGGTATTCGCTTACGACATTCGCCACTCCCAGGGACTCTTGCAATATCCCGCTCGATCTGGTGAGAATTCAGAATGTAGAAACTGAAATGTATCTATCACGTTGTCTCAAGTTATGGAATAGTACTTGTACATTTTACTGAGGTAGACTGTCATGTAATTTGGGTACTTCACCATCTGTTGTCAATCTATTTACTCAAATAAAAGGCGTATCTTACTTGGTCTAAGCAATAACGAGCCATCTGTACATTCAGATGTTTATACCCATCTCTAGCAGCGTCTCCAATTTTGTCAGAGAAGAAGATATCACTGCTGAAATCCACCTGGGATCAGTGTCGGAGGAGGAACGCCAGAACTTCCTCTCTCTCCTTCAGTGCCTTGATGATGTCTGTAGGTACATCTACCACAACCTTATCTGTCTCTCTGCCATGTTCCACTTACTTGACCAGTTATGCCTGCGAAGTCTTAAATGAGGCAAACGCAGCCTTCTAGGCTTAAGTCGTATGAGTTCTCCAGTCTCTTGAATCCCTTATTAAAAGGGATTAGATTCATATACCATAACCAAAACTCATATACGTAATAAAGTTTAACAAGAATATGAAATTGAAGGCTTCGTCTTGTCTTCGAGTGTGATCGTGTCATTCTGATTTTTGTTCCGCGTTCTAAATCGTCCTCCAATGGGATTTTAAGTATTCAGAACTCATTTCACGCTAAGAAGTCTCCAACTTCCATTGTAATAAGTATCGTTAAAATTCCCAACTGTTTTTAAATATCTTTATGATAGCATTAACAAAACACGTAAAATGTCAAAGGAATCGACTTAATAAGAATGTTGGTTGAATATCTCCCAGATAAATTCTTTCTTTTCTTGAAGTTCACTCATTTTTCTCTTCATCATTTGATATGAGAATTATGACTTTTAAAGTAACCTGACAAACGAATATATATATATATATATATATATATATATATATAATTTTTTCATTTCATACATATTCGCCTTAGAGGGAAAAATCCTCACTTGGCTCCCTTCTCTGTTCCTTCTTTTGAAAAAATGAAAACAGGAGGGGAGGATTTCCAGCCCCCCGCTCCCACCCTTTTTAGTCGTCTGTTACGACACGCAGGGAATACGTGGGAAGTATTCTTTCTCCCCAATCC
>JAYMFT010050569.1:0-15260 GCA_038088735.1 Panulirus argus
ATATATATATATATATATATATATATATATGTTGTATTTTTTTGTTGCAGATGAAGGGTATGATTCTAGGGGTTGGTGGTGTGGTGAGTGCGTGTGGAGCGGGTAAGGCTGCGGCCGCCGCTACGCCATCCTGCCGCCTGCCGCCGACAACTCTGGGGCTTCTGCAATAAATTGGTGCGTGTCAGCGTGGAAGTTGGCAGAGGAAGACAGTTGCGGAGTGCCGGGGCCATAACCGTCAAGCGCAGGAGGCGGCGCTGACGAAGGACCTCTCCCGAGTTCGCACCGTCCGTAAACAACTCGCAAAAAAATCCCTAATATTCCGCCCACTAAAAAATAATCCTGGTAAAGCCCGATCCGCGCGTTCCTTTATATAACAAGCCAGGGCTAATGGGGTGGTGGATGGGGGAGCCAGCGGGTGTACGGCGGTATACTGGGAAGGGGCACTAAGTGCAGAGAGAGAGAGAGAGAGTCGCCAGGCACACCGTCCTAAGTTACCGGTCCTTGTGGCACCCCACCAGCACAGCACCGGGGGACACACACACACACACACAACACACACACACACACACACACCACACACACACACACACACCTTCGCCTACGTCGCACACCGCAGCTTAGAATTTGGCAAGAGCCATAAACCAGTCGCGAACATTCATAAGGTATAAGCAATGGAGCGAGGAACGCCGAGCCCTCCATAAACAACTGGAAATTTGCAACCAAATTTATCCATTCCTTCCATCCTCGAAGCTACGCCTGAGAATTATAGATATTCTCTAAAATGTACACTGATGGTCTGACAATGGGGCTGGTCAGGCCATCGTGCACCGATAAATATTCGCCGGCTGATCCCTAAGCCTCTTCGTCATCCCCTGTCAGACCTCACCAGGGCCTGACTGTATTACTTGCTCCTTTGTTCTGCAGTCTCTGCTTGGGAATTCTCCCCCGGCGGGATGCATCCCCAGCGCCTACTCTCCTTCGGTAGTTTATATTCCAGCAACACTTGTGATGTGGCCGCCGTGCCAAGTCTTTGTTGCATGGGTCGGCGTTGCGGGTCCTCCCTCCCCCACCAGGCCGTCTCGGCCTCCATCTTGCATCATCATCTGCTCCCTCTCTCCCTCCCTCCCACGAGCCAACTTTCTCCACCACCCAACACTTCCCGCCGTCAGTGGCCGCCATCCTGCAAACCCCCCATCCCCCCCTTCAACTTTCTTCCAAACCATCAGCCTTTACACGGGGCGTCTCAAAAGCCTGGACTCGTGCGCCGAATTCACTATTCGCCTTTAGTTCAACAAATGTTCATACTGCATGACGCGAAGCACCACACCCCATATGACCCGAGGATTGATGGGCACTGGGCATGAAAGTTCACGTTACGCAACCTCAACATCTCTTGAAGCGCAGTGATGCCACAGACATCACGTGCTTTCCTCGTCTTCCCCAAAACCCCTCCTCATCTTCCTGCTCTTCGGCGAGAGATGTCTAGCCTGCTGTTCGCCTCTCTTGCTCCTGCAGGTCCCATCCCCCACTGCGGCTGCCCACGAGGAGTCCTCCTGTGTCCTGACGGGCTTTTAGATTTCCCTCCCACGTCCCGGTGGGCCGTCTGAATCCCCTCCTATACCCCTCCAAGGCTGTCAGGAACCCCATCCGTCTCTCCCATACCTCGTCAAGCTCTCAGCATCCCCTTGCACTTTCCTCAGAGGTCATACTTCAATCGAACTATGTCTCGCTCAAATGCAACCCAACTTATCGCTCTTGAAAATCTTCACCACAGACAGTTTAATCATTTGTGATTCTTCATCCTCACTACTTGTCTTAAATACCAGAAGATCAGAACGAATCATGCTCGTCTCTCAAGCCAGATGAAGATGTTTAAGCACTTTTATTCAAGGGATTCAAATAAAAATGTTATGGATTCTCTGTTATTTAGGCCTCCATCAGCATGACAAAGCAAATGCTCTAACCAAACTTGCTCTTCGTAAAGCTGTTGAACACAATATGAAGTTGGAAGTCTTGAACCTTTAATTAGAAGGGAACTAACGTATCTATTTGAAGCAGAGAAGCGCTAATTGACACCACCAGAGACGTTTTCCATCACACTGATTAAAGTCAAGTAAGACATTAGCAGACCACAAGTTGCTGTCACTCCTAGAATAATGCTAAGCTATAGGTATAATTGGTGCTTTGGCCTAACTGGAGATTTGATCATGTGAACTGTAGTTTATGGAGGGGGAGTTGCACACACACACACACACAAGAACACTTTGTCTTAGATTATAAATAAAAAGAAAAGAAAACCTTTTTGGGCTAGGTCCAGACAAACCCTTCAAGAAAAGTCACAACACCTTGTTGTTAAGATACCTGAAATACTTTAATTACATCCACTTTTTGTATCTATCAGAATAATTCATTATATGTAAGGCTGTAAGCTTATGTAACGAACCAACGTTTAATAATCTGCCCTAATTACCTGCCTACTGGGGTCTGACAAAGACCATCTGTGATCTCTGTAATCGTTCTGAGCTACCGCTCGCAGGATGAGCATTGGATGCTCAATAAACAAGGCCACCGAGAGCGATAGAATTCAGACGGTGCCACCGTCGCCCCCAGCTACACTAGAACCCCAGCAGCACGGTGCCGCTTGCTCCCACCAACGTGGTGCCACCCTCCGGCACCGGCTCTGGGATCTCGGCGACGTAACGCCACTCTTCCACGCCGCCTCCAGGAACCATCAACACAGTGCCACCCCTCCCACACACCGCCTCCTCCAGGACCCCAGTGCCACCCCTCCCACACACCGCCTCCTCCAGGACCCCAGCAGCGCGGCGTCACCCTCTCACACAACCTCCGGGACGCCGCCAACGTAATGCCACCCTCCCACACCGCCTCCTCCAGGACCCCGCCAACATGGGGTGAGTGAAGACTCGGTGGCCAATGACCCGCGATCCCCCGGGCTAAATCATCAGGCCGAGTCCGTAATGCCATCCTATTTGCAACCTTCCCTTCCGCTCCCCTCCCCCCCCCATAGCCAGGCACGGAGCACGCCCGCCCAGATGATGATGATGACCACGCCAGGGATGCCGCTCATACCCTGGTGATGGCGCTGCCGTGTGTGTGGTGATGGCTCACGCCCCCAAGACGTTCGCGGTGGCCGTGTGGTCTGGCGATGGCTGGCGCGGGGGGGATGGCCTTGCGCGCTGATGCCTGACGCCTGCAGGAGAGAGGTGACGGCGATGAGGATGGCTATAGTGATGATAATGCTGTGATGATGAAGATGATGATGATGATAGCTGGGTTGACGTAGACGATAGCGCTGATGGTGATTTTTCTCTCTCTCTATAAAATGGTAACCTAGACTTGGGAAACTATCTTCTTGCTTCTTCAAGATTGATATGTGATTTGTGCCGGGAAAACCCCGGCAAATTTATCGTGCACCCCATACTCATCCTGTGAGCGGTAGCGCGAAAGGATTACAGGGGTCACGGAGGGTCTTAGTCAGACCCCAGTGGGTTGGTATTACATGCATTACATAGATTGAGCCAGATGTGTTCGCGTTGATAATATCAACAGCCGCCTTATTCAAGCAACTTCCCTTGTCGATATGAAACCAATTTCCTCTAGGCCTTTAGGACACTGTTTCTAAGTACAGAATTCCTCTGTACTTCAAACACTAATTACACATTTGCACTGTATGGGGAGGGAGTTTTACACTCGTGGGGCCCCATTTCTGGGATCATACAGCGTTTAAATTTCTGTATGCTGTCCCCATTTACTAGCAGATCTATTCTGTATCTATATACCGATGTTGTCACTCGTGTGTGGTACAGTATAAACATGTCAAGTCAGCCCGAAGCCTTCGACTCTGTAGAGAGAGAAGGGTTTGGAAGTTCCTTGAAGCTTTCCTCATATGGCTTGTGTCTCAGTCCGGGGATTAGTCTTTAAGGCTCAACTTTGTCTTTCTGATAATAAAGACCAGATCTGTACCATGCACTGAATACATGTATCTTAGTAAGCAAATCAATAATAATCCTTGTGGTGCCTGATGCTTTGCAATGGGTTCCTTTTATTGCATGCAACATTCTTTTAGCCTTTTCAACGGGAGATACAATGCGGATAACTAGTAAATTTCACAGGACCTCCCATTTCTGTACGGTTAATAAATTTCGAGACGGATAGCTAGGCCTTATTTTCGATCACTCATTACGAAATAAATGGGGACCCAGGACTGAGCCTTGTGGTACACCATTGGCACTCCGGTCTTGAGGATTTGCGAACCAAAACCCGCCGGTTGTTCTTAGTCCGTACGCTAGTCTAGCATCATGGCGTGCATATCGAACCCAATGCCATGATATTTTACTTCACGTAACAATTTCTCGCGTGGTAATTTGACTCGAGGGCGTTTGGAAGTGCGAACAGATCAGAGTTACCTTTCCATGCCCAGATGTTCGCTGATGACTGGTGGGAAAGGAGTTGCCACCACGATTTCTGAGTTTAATGCCGAATGAATGCGTCAATCACCTCCCCGTGTGCTACAGCGAGGCGAACTGGACAATACTCTTGCGTTATTTTCTGGGTCATCTTTCTGAAATACTAGAATGGTGTTTGCCACTGAGGAGATTAAAGCCGTCGTACCTGAAGGGCTAAGTCGTCATACTCAAAGGATTCTCTTCGTATACTAAAAGGCAAATATTCTCAACAACAAAACGTACAAAAATGAAAAAAAAAAAAAAAATAGACAGCCCGAAGATTACGACTCGCCAGCCATTTAAAGAGGTAGGGGAAGTTCCCCACCATAACCACCGCCAATGGGATAATCACTTTACAATGAGGGAAAATTTTATAACGAAAATTAGCATTTAGATCATCACCATCAACTACTTCTCAAAGCTTCAGTCTGGCCATTTAGATACCGAGGGTTTCTCAAGGCTTCATCCGTGCAATTCAGATACCAAGGGTTTCTCTAGGCTTCATTCAGGCCATTTAGATACCAAGGGTTTCTCAAAGCTTCATCCAGGCCATTTAGATACTGAGGGTTTCTCAAGGCTTCATCCGTGCCATTCAGATACCAAGGGTTTCTCAAGGCTTCATTCAGGCCATTTGGATACCAAGGGTTTCTCAAGGCTTCATTCAGGCCATTTAGATACCAAGGGTTACTCAAGGCTTCATCCAGGCCATTTAGATACCGAGGACTTCTCAAGGCTTCATCCAGGCCATTTAGATCACCAATTGGTCTTCAATGCTGCATCCAGGTCATTTTGACCACCAACTGCTTGATTCATCCAGACCATTTAGATCAACTGTTTCACAAAACTTAATCCAGGCCATTTAGATCGCCAAATGCTTCTTAAAGCTTCACCTGGGCCATTTAGATCACTTAATTACTTCTCAAAGCTTCATCTAGGCCATTTAAATCACCATATGTTTCTCAGAACCTCATCCCGACTATTCAGAACAAATTCTTCCAAAATCTTCATCCAGGCCATTTAGGATTTGTAAGGGACGTCGGGCAACTTTTCGCCTTAAAATTAAAGTAAGAATTTAAAGCGGAGCTCGCGTTGGTAAGATAAGTTTTCCTCTCGTCTCTTATGTGCTTTTCAAACGTCCATTTTCTTTAATTCCCAGAGCACGACGGTACGACCCTCAAGTTAGATGGTACGATCCTCAAACAAGACGGTACGATGCTCGTGTACAACGGTACGATGACTGAGTAAGATGGTTCGATTCTTGGGTACGACGGTACGACCATTGAGTGCGACGGTACGACCACTGAGTACGACGGTGCGACCACTGAGTTCGACAGTGCGACCACTGAGTACAACGGTGCAACCACTGAGTACAACGGTACGACCACTGAGTACGACGGTACGACCACTGAGTACGAAGGTACGACCACTGAGTTTGACGGTGCGACCACTGAGTACAACGGTGCAACCACTGAGTACGAGGGTACGACCACTGAGTACGAAGGTACGACCACTGAGTACCACGGTACGATCCCTGACCACGACGGTGTGATCAGTGAGCACCCCGGGACCCACGGCTATGGATGGCCTGGCCTCTGGCCTGACCCGAAACGCTCGGACCTCATCATCTCAGGCCAATTCCAGGGGTCTTTTCACCCCCCACAGCTCGGCCTGAGCCTTAGCCGCCGCGTTGCCTCATTCGTAGGTCGGTCTGGCGCAAGCCGCAGCCACATTTCACGTCCAGAGTACATTTAGCACTGGTGCTAGGGGCGCATCGCATGTCTTCATCAAGATCTCCGCGAGTCTGGGGCCTGGACAGAGCGTGCGCGGGCAATGCTGTGGACGGTTCCCTCGAAATCCCGTCGGGGGGTTTGCGAGACCTGCCGAAGCGTTGCCGTTTAGGGAACTCCTAAGAGATCGGCTGGGTCTTTAGTCTTTAAAGGAGGTTTTGGGGATCGCGCGAGGCTTCCTAAAGATACCTGCACAGCCGGGTGTAACTGGTGTTCCTGTAATGCAGAAGGTAACTCACCATACTGGGAATGGAGTCCTTTTTATCCGAAGAATAAATCTTTGAAATATGAGAACCGATTCATATTATTTAGTATTTCACTCGTCTCCCGGCAATCATCCGTTGTGAGAGTCCCTTTCTGCTCCAAATGGGCCAATGGAGATGGCGTTCCTCGAATTCCGTTCTGCACATCAGTTTAATGATTCGAGGCTTTTCTCTCTTAATAAATTGATGGCTCCTTCCCTCGTCTTCCCTCTCCCGTGTCACGAATAGCACTTGTGAGCCTGAGGTCTACGGTCAATTCGTCTATCAGGTTTTCTTTGTCCAGTTCGATTTCGCCTTCTGTCTGGGTATCGTCTTCCTCGCTCTTCCCCGGCCGGACCTTTTGCACTTTCTCCTCAGTGGCGTATGTGTCTGATGGACGTCTGGAGAGCTTCTGTGGTCATGAATATAATAACAGTCTTCTGGTGCTCTGCAAGGCTTCCCGCTGTGTCACAGACATCTCATCACTGATTACATCTTCCCATTTGATTTCTCTACTAGTCAAGCTGAATTTTCGGCTCATCCCTTGCGGTCTAGCAGAACCAACCTTTCTAGAGGAGCCCTACCACGCTACCACACGCCAAGAAGGAGGGAGGGGGGGGGGGGATGAAGGCCTCATAAACAAGCATCACGAAGGAACTGCACCAAGCCATCCCGTCCCACATACACCGAGGGCTGCTGGAGACCCTGGAGACAAGGAAGGAAGCCAACCAGCCTCCCACACACACACCCAGGGAGGCTGGAGACCCAGGAGACGAGGAAGGAGGCCAACCAGCCTCCCACACACACACCCATGCAGGCTGGAGACCCAGGAGACAACGGAGGAGTTCTAACAAGCCAATGATAACTACAAGTCCTGAGGAGATTAAGCTTCAGTAAATACGGAGATAGAGCGGAAATGGGATGGGGGTGAGTAGAGGGGAGACGGGACGGGAAGAGGGCGGAGAAAGTCTGGGGAAACGAAAGGGGCAGGAACCAAACCCCGGTATAAGGGTTGCAGCCGTCACTCTGACAGGAGGCGCTCCAGCACCACCGAGGAACCTGCTGGTCTACCATCACGACGGTATTTACCTCAAACTCGATGAGATTAAATCTTAATAAAAAGAAAAATTATAAAGTAGGAGAAGGCAAGTGGACTGCCAATGAACAAAGAATATTAGGAATACCTTATCATGTGATAATGTTTTTGACACAGACACACGAGTTTCCATTAGAAAGAGACGTCAGTTCTACCCAGTAACGAGAGGAGGCAGTCAGTGATGCCACACTTTTCGCCCTCCCAGCCAGGGTGAGGACGACTGGTGACGGGCCAGCGTGGGCTGGGCCCATGGTGTCGTCTCGTGCACCCTACGGAGTCCACCACGGGGCCACGCAGGAGAGGGAGGTCCCCCTCCCACCCATCCACACACACACACACACACCCTTAAAAACGCACAAGATATCCTGTAAATCAGAGGCGATGGCAAGGCTAACGCGGGAATTGTTGCTCGTGTTTCGAGAACGGCCTGGAGGATGTCTGGAGCACCACATAAATTACGCTGTTTGCAGATCGCCCCCGTGATATTGAACGCCACACCAGCTTCCGCAGGGGGCCAAGGGTACGGCTTCCACGCCATCGCCGCCTCCGCCTGCAACTACGCCACCGCCACGATGCTGTCTTCTTGCCGCTGCCACTGCCGCCGTTGAGGCCTACACAGCCTCCTCAAGCTTCTGCAGGCGGCTCTCCAGGTAGCTACATAACACCCCTGGGGAGCAGCAGCTCCCCTAACACCAGCTTCATAACCTACCTGGACATGACGTGGAAAGAAAAGACATCAGCAATGATAAAAGTTAAGGGAAACTATGACCATGAGGGTCGCGCCCCATAGGAGGAATGATCTGCCGCCTATACTTGCCTCAGCGCACCTTCCGCCGCCCACTCCGTCCTCGCCCACCCTTCACCGCCTTAAAGTGCCACCCGCCACAGCTCCGCTGGCCACCTATCGTGCCCTCACCTGCCGTCCACTGCCCACGGTGGTTAATCACGCCCCTACCCGCCACCTATCGTGCCCCCATCACCCCATACTGCCACTTATCATGCCTCTCTTCGCCTCCCACTGGCAGCCATCATGCTCTCCTCCAGCGCCATCCATCACGCCCTTGTCTGTCGCCTATCACTCACCATCGTGCCTTCGCCCCCAACCCGCCATCAGGATTTCGTCCGCCGGCCACTATCATGCCTTCGTCAGTCAACCACCACCAGTCACCAAGTCCTCCTCCCAACACTCGTCTGCGGCCCTCCAGATGCTAGCGCCCCTCGTCCGCCAGCCATTTCAGAGGGCTTTAGCGGCAAAAGTAGCTGGGTCGGCAAGCGTGCCTTCCTCTCCCGTGCCTGGCCCTGATGACTGCCATTCACAGTCACCGCACACGATGCTCATCCACCCGACCCAGCCCTAGGGAGACTGGCACCATCTCAGGATCTGTACCAACGACATGGAGGGCTTCTTCATCACATGATCCAGTGGCCCTCGATCTCTCTTGCTGCTCCGATCTGCCCACCAAGTGCTGACCAAATTACGACGTTGGCCACATCAAACTAATGACTTTGAGGCATCTGACGTAACCGTGTGAGGCACATCGCGTACACCGGGACGGAAAGCTGGACATTTGGTGGACAATGTAGGCAGCAAACTTGCATCCTGCCCCGAGTGGTGGCGGCACAAGGGATGCCTCACGTGAGGTAAGCAGAGAGCCACGCCCACCCCAGCGTTGACGAGGAGTTTGGTCCTCGTGAGAGAGCCCCAGCCGCCTCCTCCTCCTCCCCGTAAAGGCCAGACCCTCAGCAGCAGACGACATGCGAGTGGGCCTAACAAGTGCGGCACTCCCTCCTGCCCAAGTGACGAGGGGAACCCGCCGTTCCCATCTAAATGCTAAGGCGGCGGCCGGTCCCACGACGACGGGTCTCCCTCCCCAGCCGACGGCCCAGACGTCCCTCAGACACAGGCACGACCCCCTCCTCAGCACTCCTCCTTAAACACGTTCTGGGACTCGCCCCCACGTTATGGCGGCAAGGTCGCCCATCCTCACACTACAACCAGACGCACCTGACGCACGTCAATGAGGACTCCCCAAGTCCGAGCGAATGCCGACAGAGTCAGTTTACCATCTACAATTTGGTGATAAATGCCATTATTGTCTCTGACAAAGATCAGAAACCTGACGCCTAGCTTACCAGACTCCGCCTGCTGGTGCTTAAACCTCAAGTGAAAATCAATCTTCGCCCACTTTCACAGTAAGTGGAGGCAAAGGAGTACAACATCCCCGAGGACCTTCTCACTGACCTTCTCACTCGAAAAGAGAGTCCATCAGTACCTTACCTCTGCTCGGAGTGCGGCCTCGAAGAGGCACGAGCACCATGAAAGGGGGTCCTGAGGTCACCTAAGATAATAAACTGAACCAGACAAAGAGTTTTTCAAAGTTCTTCTCCAACGCTAAGAGCCCGGTCTCGGATGCCAGGTTTTCTTCAGCAGTTGCCAAGCCAGTCACACTGTTCGGGGAGGGCGCTCTCACCCTGGCATACCCCCTGTAAGCCAACTAACTCTGGCACTATACGAAGAAACATCTGCTTTCTTCCGAGTTTCCCGCATGACTAATCTGAACGGCGTCTCTCCTCCTCCAAGATTTCTCAGTATTCAACTGTTGAAGTTTAGATGCGGCGAGAGTCCGCGTCGTTGTCGCCGGCTCAAACCCGTCCATGATGCGCTAACTTTCACAGACCCACTGAGGGAATCCCGCTGCTGTTTCGTAAGATCATGACCGGGGAGATGAAGTCCCCGACGCCGCGGCTTTCACGTACGTGGGGGGGTCAACCAGGGGTGACTTCAGGGGGTTTTCCTCCTCCTCGAGCCCGCAAAATCCGGCTCTGCCACTCTCGGCTCGAAATGCGTCATCACTGTAGCCCATCCAGAGAGATACAGTCTGAGTAACTCACTTGGTGCCTTACTACCGTTAACCCATCATGTCAAATCTCCCTTTCAGGTTGCACAAACACGATCCATACAATTCTAGTACCCATGTCCTTCTTACTGGTCTATCTAATTGTTATGTCCTGCGCTCCGGTACAGTGAATGACAATGTTAAGTTGAGGATTCACTATTGATTAATCTAAAGGAAACCCAAGCAAAGTTTTAGAAGACAGTGGCTGACGATGGCCAGCCAGTGTTTCGCAAGTGGGCGCCTGCAGGTCACACCAGCAGGAAGGGACGTCCGTCACATGAGGTGCACTCACGTTGGGTCTCACCCACGGCATATGCCAGGTCTTGCTAGTTCCTTTAAGGAGCTGGTTCTCCCTAGCTCACTGTAGGAACACGAGACCCGGACAATTTTTAATTCTGCTGAGGCAGTTTCCAGAATAATTCCAAAAGGGGTGGGATATCCACTTGGAAGAGGCCAATGTCCTAGGGCTAAGTACTAACAACCATCCTCCACCATCCGGACATACTGAGCACCATCGATGCTTACCTCCATCATCCGGGCAGACTCAGCACCATCGATGCTAACCTCCATCATCCGGACTTACCCCCCCACAGCCAACCTCCATCATCCGGACATACTCAGCACCATCGATGCTAACCTCCATCATCCGGACTTACCCCCCACAGCCAACCTCCATCATCCGGACATACTCAGCGAATAACACATTCGGTTTATTGTTTAACATCAACAACAATACAATGAACAAAGAAAGTTAACTTGTCATACTTACATGACAAGTTTAGTAGTACAGCTGGCACGGACATCCACCCACACATACCTGAAAACAGAAAAAAAAATACATCAAAACCGCTGAAAGTTTCATTTGGAAATACAGTAAGGCTTAGGACTAAACGCGCGTGTGAGTGCCACTGAGTCAAGCGTCTGGCAGGACGGTCCAACACTTGCTGCCAGAACCAACCACAACCCTTACTCCTACCCCAACCAGTGACGGCGGCTACCCAGCAAAAGGAGAGCAAAACGGAGGGAACCCGGCGAGACCATCTGAGCTACAGCAGGTGAAGCTGTAGGAAGCACCTACAGCGGGAGCAACAGGTTACCTGCAGCAGGCAGTACCTAAGACAAACAACAGTACTTGGCAATATAAAGGCAACAGGTACAGCTAACAGCACCAAGGCAGCAGCAAAGCAGCCGGTGAAACAACAGACGCATTATGACTGCTCCTGCAGCAGGCAGCACTTCACCAGCATGAGGAGCAGCAGAAAGCAGTACACCAGCAAGCACGGCCAAAAGCGTCAAGGAGGTCAGTAGGGCAGCACTGCAGCAGCGAGGAGGTCAGTAGGCAGCACCGTAGCAGCAAACAGGATTGCATGAGCATGGAGGTCAGCAGGCAACACTATACAAGCAGGTGAGGCAGCAGGCAGTAGGCTGACACCTTCAGCAAAAGGCAGCAGTACAGAAGGCTGAGCAGGTTCTGAGGTAGGAGGGTGACAGCAGCAGCACAGCAGGAGCGGCCATCCCTGTTGGCCACGTGTGGTCCAGGGCGGGGCTCCACCACACCGCCGCTCCACCACAGCCACCAGCCACCACACTTTGCTTCCAACTGCCCAACCTTCAGGCGTGCCGCACGTGCTTTTCACGACCTGGTTGCACGTGTTGGCGTGTTCCTAGAGGTATAGGCGTGGCAACAGGTGTCCCACGTGTACGGGCGTGGGCGGGCAGGGCTGGGGCGCCCCTCCCCGCGCCCGCCCCATGGTGCTGTGTGGCTGGGGAGCTGCTGATTGCATTGTTGCACGCTGGCGGTGGCGCGGGTTTTACGAGCGTTGCACGAATGGCGCGGGGTGTGGGGCGTGGGGGGGCGGGGGCGCGCCGTGGTTGGCGGCGCGGTCGTAACCGGCGGTCGTTAGCGCGGGGGAGGCCGGCCCGCTCCGCCGCAGCCCTGCCCAGGGCCCACCCCGCGCCGCACCCTCCACCCACACGCTGCCACAACCACGCCCTCACACGCTACCACACACACACACACTCCACCCACTCACATACCTCCACTTATGACTTGAAATTCACTTGGGTACGGCAGGTGGCATGCAGTCGTGGCGGGAGCGTGGCGGTGGAAGGCAGGTCCTTTGGGGTGCTTGGTTTGTGGGGCTGGCGGTGGTGCCTGCATGCCTGCCTGACTGCTTGCTTGCTTGCTTGCCTGCCCGGGTCGTGGTGGCGGCCGCTCCACCGGGGGTACACCTCCACCACCCGGGGGACCGCCACACCTGACACAGCCCCTATAACACCACCCGCGCGACACACCCAGCCTCACCACCAGCAGTAGCAGCGTGCACGGCCAGGGGCTGGTGAGGCTCTAGGGTGAGTGTGTGTGTGTGTGTATATGTGTGAGTGTTTGAGGAGTGAGTGGTGAAGTGTAGGTTGAGGGTGAGGGAGTGTATGGTATGGTGGGGTAGTAGTGTGAGTGTGTGTGTGTGTGTGTGTGTGTGTGTCGGGTGGGGGTCTGGGAGTGAGGCTGGCTGGGCAAGACGCACTGCATGGATCACGCCATCATTTGCATACTGGCCTCGCCACCCGCTCCACTCGGTGTGCTCAACCCGCCCGCCGCCGCACCGCCCCGTCCCACTCACCTCACGCCCGCCCTCCTCCACAACGCGTATGCGTTAATCCCTCCCTCCCTCAACCTTTCCCAAGTGATCTGTCACACCTTCCTTACAGACAATAAGCACCAACAGACCACAGGTGATGGACCTGAAGCAAGATAGTGTGGGTCTCAATGTGGCCAGGGAAAGAAGGGCTTAGAGCGGGTGCCTACCACCCAGCCAGCCAGCCGTGTGGTGTTGTGGGGCAGTGTGGGGGGCCAGTAGCGGGTAGAGGTAGTGGTAGTGGTGGTCAGCTAGGGGTAGTAGTGGGCGGCGGAGGGACACTAGTGGTCAGCAGTTATGATGGGCAATGGTGGTACGGAGTCGAAGTCTGGGGGAAATGACGGTCAAAATAGATTATCTGAACTGACCTGATTTCGCGGAATTCGCATAGCGCCAGAACCTAATGGTTCCTCAACGGTTCTGACCATGAAAGTGATTATTAGGAAAAAAAATAATTCTTCAGCCAGTTCTCAATGACATTATTGTCTGAGAATTCGAAGATAATTCTATTCCCTCAACTGTTATTATATAATTCATACTTAGTGATGGGTGTCAGCGGTGGCCTGTGGTAGTGAAGGGTGGGTGGGCGGCAGAAGGGGGGCGGGTTAGTGGGTGGCGCGAGGGAGGGAGGGAGGGAGGCGAGGTGCTGTGGTGATCAGCAGGGGGTAGTGGCTGGCGGCGTGGGGGCATTAGTGAGCCACGGGGGTTGGGGGAGGACGTGGGGATAAGCAGAGGGCAGCAGTGGGCATCCAGGGGGTAGGGGCAGCAGGGGACGAGGATGCTGGAAGGAGTGCAGCGGTGGTCAGCAGGGTTCAACTGGGGGTCAGCAGAGGTAAGTAGTGACGGTCGACAAAGGGTAGTGGTAATCAGCAAGGGGCACTGGTGGTCACCAAGAGGTCAGTGGTGGGCGTCAGTGCTGGCCTATGGAGGGCAGTGGTGGGGGGCGGGAGGGCAGTGGTGGGCAGCGTGGGGGTTAGTGGGCGGCTGGGAGGCAGTGAAGGTCAGCACAGGGTGGTGGTGGAGGGCAAGGGGATGCGATGGACGTCAGTGGGTGGCGTGTGGAAGGGGCAGTAGTGGGTGGCAGCGGGGTGGTAGTGGCAGTCAGCAAGGGGTTGTGGTGTGCTTCAGTGCTGGCCTCTGGAGGGTAGTGGACGATGGGGTAGTGGGAGGGGACAGCGGTGGTTATAAGGGGGTAGTGGTGGGCGTTAGTGGTGGCCTGTGTAGGGTAGTGGTAAGCAGCAGGTTGATAGTGGTGGATGATGGGAGGGGGGTAGTGGTGATCTGCAATGTGCTGTGTAGGGGTTAAGGCAGAAGTGGTCAGTAGTGGGGTTGTAGTGGGAGGCGGGGGACGTGGTGGTCAGCAGGTGGTAGATAGTGAAGAGGGAAGAAGTGGTGCCGGAATAAAGAGGTCTTTCGTGGGGGGATGATGAGGTGGTGCCGGATGATAGAGAGGGCAAAGGTATACAAAGGTGGTGGTGGGGAATACCGAGGCGATGGTGGGCAATAATGAGATGATCCTGGAAGGACAGTGAGATGGTGTTGGAGAATCATGAGGTGTTGGTGCTGGTGGGAGACAGTAAGATGCGGAAGTGTTGGAGGCACAATAAACAAGGTGGTGGAGTGGTTGTAAGTTTGTGGTGGAGGCAGAGTTAGGTAGTAAGGGTTATTATAGGGAGCGTGCTGGGCAGGAGGGCGTAGTGATGGGCGTGTGAGGGTGCTGTGAGCAGCGGGGAAGGGGCACTGTTGGCTAGTGTGGAGCTTGGACGTATAGTGGGTGGCACAGAGAGGATGGTGGTGGGTGTGGAAGCCTTGGTTTCATCATATCTGCAGATAAAACTGAGGTCTTCAATAAACAAATTGGTTACGGCCGGAGCGGACCATCTAAGCTGACAGTTGGTGGAAACCCGATTGACTACGTTTCCTCCTTCAAGTATCTTGGTGTCCCAGTCCCATATGCTGCAGCTAGAGCGAAAAAAAAACTAAATCGACAATACACAGTTAGAGCTCTTAGAGCTGTTGCAGGGTACAACCCTAATTATGGAGCAAATATCAGAATTGCTAAAATGATGTACCTTGCGTATATTAGGTCTCTAATAGATTACCATGCACCAGTCTTGGTCTTACACAACAGCAAAG
>JAYMFT010050580.1:0-15260 GCA_038088735.1 Panulirus argus
TAATAATAATAATAATAATGATAATAATAATGAAAGTAGAAATGATAAATGATCATAATGATATAACGATTATAATGATTAACGGTTAACGTGTCACTGAATTTCCTGTCATGAAACGCTGATAGCATACTAATCAAATTCACCGAAATGCAAACAATGAAGCTGTAAAAAATGGGGCTGGAAATTTGGTTTAAAACAGACAGCTCTGCGCAAATGCCTATTTATATCAATGATTAGTAATGACACTGACGGTGGTTGGGGTCGGGTAGTTTAGTAACGGTATAAATGACCTTATAAGGGTTCGATGACTGTGATGTCGAAATGATGCATTCAGATGGGTGGTGGAGATAGTGGCGTGGGTGATGCAGGAGGTGATGGTGATGTGGGTGGTGCAGGAGGTGATGTTGGTGTGGTTTTTGCAGGGGGTGATGTTGGTGTGTGTGGTGCAGGAGATGATAGTGGTGTGGTCTGTGTAGGGGATGATGGTGGTATGGGTGATGCACGGGGTGATGATGGTGTCGGTGATGCAAGAGTAGATGGTAGTGCCGTTTGTGTAGGGGCTGATGGTTCTGTGGGTGGTGCAGGATGTGATGATAGTGTGTGGGTGGATAGGAGGGTGATGGTGGTATGGGTGGTACAGGAGGTGATGGTAGTGTGGTCGGTGCAGAAGGGGATGATGATGTGGGGGATGCAGGAAGTGATGGTGGTGTGAGCGGTGCAAAAGGTGATGGTGGTGTGAGCGGAGAGGGAGGTGATGGTGGTGTGGGTGGTGCAGGAGGTGTTGGCGGTGTGGGTGGGGCAGGAAGTGTTGGTTGTGTGGGTGATGCAGGAGGTGTTAGTGGTGTGGGTGGAGCAGGAGGTGAGAGTGGTGATGGTGATGCAGGAGGTGATGGTGGTGTGGGTGGTGCAGGAGGTGATGGTGGTGGGTTGGTGTGGCATTTGATGGTGACGTCGGTGGTGCAGAATTTGATGGTGGCGTGAGTAGTGCAGGAGGTGATAGAGGTGTGGCTGATGCAGGATTTGACAGTGGTGTGGGTGGTGCAGAAGATGATAGTGGTGTAGTTGATGAAAGAGATCATGGTGGTGTGGGTGCTGCAGTAAGTGAGAGCGGTGTGGGTGATGCATTAAGTGATAGTGATGTGGGTGGTGCAGGAAGTGATAGAGTGTGGGTGGAGTAGGTGGTGATGGTGATGTGGGTGGCACAGGAGGTGATGGTGGTGGGGTTTGTGCAGAGGGTGATAGTGGTGTGGGTGGTGCAGAAAGTGATGGTGGTGTAGGTTGTGCAGGAGGTGATGGTGGTGTGGGTGGTGCAGGATGTGATATTAGTGTGGGTGGAGAAGGAGGGTGATAGTGGTATGTGTGGTACAGGAGGTGATGGTGGTGTGGGTTGTACAGGAGGTTATGGTGGTTTGGGGGTGCAGGTACTGATGATGGTGTGGGTGGTGCAGGATGTGATGGTGGTGTGAGTGGTGCAGAATGTGATGGTAGTGTAGGTGGAGTAGGAGGGTAATGGTAGTGTGGGTGGTACAGGAGGTGATACTGGTGTGGGGGTGAAGGAGGTGATGGTGGTGTGTCTGTTGCAGGAGGGGAGGATGGTGTGGGGGATGCAGGAAGTGATGGTGGTGTGGGTGGTGTGGGAGGTACGGGAGGTGATGGCGGTGTGTGTGGTGCAGGAATTGATGGCAGTGTGGGTGGTGCAAGATGTGATGTTGATGTGGGTGGTGCAGAGAGTGGTAGTGGTGTGGGTGGTGCAGGAGGTGATGCTAGTGTGGTTGGATAGGATGTGATTTTGGTGTAGGTGGTGCAGGAAGTCATGGTGATGTGGGTGGTGCAGAAGGTGATGGTGGTGTGGGCGGTGCGGGAGGTGATGGTGGTGTGGGTGTTGCAGGAGGTGAAGGTAGTGTGGGTGATGCAGGAAGTGTTGGTTGTGTGGGTGATGCAGGACGTGTTGGTGGTGTGGGTGGAGCAGGACGTGATGGTGGTGTGGGTTTTGCAGCAGGTAATGGTAGTGTGGGTGATGTAGGATGTAATAGTAGTGAGGGGGTGCAGGAGGTGATGGTGGTGTGGGTGGTTAAGTATGTCTTGATGGTGTGGGTGATGCAAGAGATGGTGATGTGGGTGGTGCAGATCTTGATGGTGTGGATTGTACAGGGTGTGATGGTGGTGTGGGTGGTGCAGGAGGTGATGGTAGTGTGGGTGGTGCAGGAGGTGATGGTGGTGTGGGTGGTGCAGGAGGTGATGGTAGTGTGGGTTGTGCAGGAGGTGATGGTGGTGTGGCTGGTGCAGGCGTAATGGTGATGTGGGTGGTGCAGGAGGTGATGGCGGTGTGGGCAGTGCAGAAGGTGATGGTGGTGTGGGCGGTGCGGGAGTTGATGGTGGTGTGAGTGGTGCAGGATGTGATGGTGGTGTGGATAGTGCTAAAGGGGATGGTGGTTTGAGTGATGTAGGAGGTGACAGTGGTGTGGGTAGTGAAGGAGGTGATGGTATTGTGAGTGGTACAAAAGATTATGGTGGTGTGAGTGATGCAAGAGGTGATGGTGGTGTGAGTAATGCAGGAGATGATAGTGGTGTGGTTGGTGCTGGAGGAGATGGTGGTGTGGGGGTGCAGGATGTGTTGGTTGTGTGTGTAGTGCATGAGGTGATGGTGGTGCGGGTGGTGCAGGAAATGATACTGGTGTGGGTGGTGCAGGATGTGATGGATGTGTAGGTGGAGAAGGTGATGGTGGTGTGGGTGGTGCAGGATATGACGGCGGTGTGGGTGGTGCAGGAGGTGATGGTGGTGTGAGTGGTGCAGAAGGTGATGGTGGTGTAGGTAGTGCAAGTGATGATGGTGTGGGTGGTACAAGAGGTGATGGTGGTGTGGGTGGTGCAAGAAATGATGGTGGTGTGAGTGATTGCAGAAGGTGATGGTGTTGTGGGTGGTGCAGGAGGTGATGGTGGTGTTGTTAGTGCAAGAGGTAATGTTGGTGTGGGCGGGCGGGAGTTCATGTTGGTGTGGCCGATGCAGGAGCTGATGGTGGTGTGGGTGGTGCAAGAAGTGGTGGTGGTGTGAGTGATGCAGGAGGTGATGGTGTTGGGGGGTAGTGAAGGAGGTGATGGTGATGTGGGTGGTATAAGATATGATGATGGTGTGAGAGATGCAAAAGGTGATGGTGGTGTGAATGATGCAGGAGGTGATGGTGCTGTGGGTGGTGCAGGAGGGGATGGTTGTGTGGGATGTGCAATAAGTGGTGGTTATGTGGATGGTGCATGAATGATGGTTGTGCGGGTGGTGCAAGAAGTGATAGTGATGTGGGTGGTGCAGGAGGTGATGGCAGTGCGGGTGGTGCAGGATGTAATGACAGTGTAGGTGGTGCAGGAAATGATACTGGTGTGGGCAGTGCAGGAGGAAACGAAAGTGTGGGTGGAATAGGAGGTGATGGTGGTGTGGGTTGTGCTGGGGGTGATAGTGGTGTGGGTGGTGCAAGAGATGATGGTGGTGTGAGTGATAGCAGGAAGTGATGGTGTCGTGAATGGTGCAGGATGTGATGGAATTGTGGGTGGAGAAGGATGTGATTGTGGTGTGGGTGGTGCAGGAGGTGATGGTGATGCAGATGGTGTTGGAGGTGATGGTGGTTTAGGTGGTGCAAGAGTTGATGGTTGTGTAAGTGGTGCAGGAAGTAACAGTGGTGTGGGTGGTGATGGTGGTGTGGGTGGTGCAGGAAGTGATGGTGGTTTGGGTGGTGCATAAAGTGATGGTGGTGTGGGTAGTGCAGGAGATGATGGTGGTGTGGGTGGTACAGAAAGGGATGGTGGTGTGTGTGATGCAGGAGGTGATGTCAGTGTGACTGTTGCAGAAGGTATTGGTGATGTGGGTGGTGCAGCAGGTAATGGTAGTGTGGGTGTTGCACAATGTGATGGTGGTGTAGGTGGTGCAGGAGGTAATGGTGGTGTGGGTGGTGCAGGAGGTGATGGTGGTGTGGGCAGTATAGAAAGTGATGGTGATGTGGGCGGTACGGGAGTTGATGTTGGTGTGCGTAGCGCAGGAGTTGATGGTGGTGTGGGTAATGCAGGAGGTGGTGGTGGTGGTGTGGATGATGCAGGAGGGGATGGTTGTGTGGGTGGTGCAGGAGGCTATGGTGGTGTGGGTGGTGCAGAAGGTGATGGTGTTATGGGTGGTGCAGGAGGTGATAGTGGTGTGGGTGGTGTAGGAAGTGATACAGATGTCGGTGGAGTAGATGGTGTAGTGGTATGGGTAGTTGCAAGAGGTGATGATGGTGTGGGTGTTGCAGGAGGTGTTGGAGTGAGGGTGGTGCAGGAGGTGGTTGTGGTGTGGGTGGTGCAGGATGTGATAGTGGTGTGGGTGGTGCAGGAAGAGATAATGGTACGGGTGGTGCAGGATTTGATGGTAGTGTGGGTGGAGTAGGATGTGATGGTGGTGTGCGTGGTGCAGGAAGTGATGGTGGTGTGGGTGGTGCAGAAGGTGATGGTGGTGTTGGTGACGCAGGTGATGATGGTGTGGGTTGTGCAGGAGATGATGGTGGTGCGGATGGTGCAGGTTGTGTTGTTTGTGTGGGTAATGCAGGAGGAGTTGGTGGTGGTGTGGGTGATGCATGAGGTGATGGTGGTGTGGATGGTGCAGGAGGTGAAAGTGGTGTGGGTGGTGCAGGATGATATGGTAGTGTAGGTGGTGCACGATGTGATTCTGGTATGGGTGTTGCAGGACATGATGGAAGTGTGGGTAGAGTAGGTGATGGTGGTGTGCGTGGTGCAGGATGTGATGTTGGTGTGGGTTGTGCAGGGGGTGATGGTGTGTAGGTGGTGCAGGAAGTAATGGTGTTGTGAGTGGTGCAAGAGATGATTGTAGTGTGAGTGATAGCAGGAGGTGATAGTAATATGGGTGGTGCAGGAGGTGATGGTTGTATTGGTGGTGCAAGAGATGATGGTGGTGTGAGTGATAGCATTAGGTGACGGTGTTGTTGGTGGTGTGGGTAGTGCAAGAGGTGACGGTGGTGTAAGTGGTGCAGGAGGTGATAGTGATGTGGGCGGTGCAAGAGGTGATGGAGGTGTGGCTAGTGCAGGAGGTGATAGGGTTGTCTGTGGTGCATTAGGTGATAGTGATGTATGTGGTGCAAGAGGTGATCATGGTGGGAGTGATGCAGGAGGTGATGGTGGTGTGAGTGATGCAGGAGGTGATGGTGTTGTGGGTGGTGTAGGTGATGGTGGTGTGAGTGGTACAGAAGGTGATGGTAGCGTGGATGATGCAGGATGTGATGATGATGTGGATGGTGCAGGGAGTGATAGTGGTGTGAGTGATAGTAGTGTGGATGGTGCAGACGGTGATGGTGGTGTGGATAGAGCAGGAAGTGATGGTGGTGTGGGTGGTGCAGGAGGTGATGGTAGTGTGGTTAGTGCATCATTTGATGGCAGTGTAGGTGACGCAAAAAGTGATTCTGGTGTGTGTGGTGCAGGATGTGATATAAGTGTGGGTGGAGTTGGAGGTGATAGTGGTGTGGGTGGTGTACGATGTGATGGTGGTGTGGGTAGTGCAGGAGGTGATGGTGGTGTTGGTGGTGCAAGAGATGATGGTGGTGTGAGTGATAGCATTAGATGATGGGGTTGTTGATGGTGCAGATGATGGTGGTGGTGTGGGTAGTGCAAGAGGTGATGGTGGTGTAAGTGTTGAAGGAAGTGACAGTGATGTGGGTGGTGCAAAAGGTGATGGTGGTGTCGCTAGAGCAGGAGGTGATGGGGTTGTCGGTGGTGCAGTAGGTGATGTGGTATATGTGGTGCAAGAGGTGATGGTGGTGTGAGTGATGCAGGAGGTGATGGTGGTGTGAGTGATGCAGGAGGTGATGGTGGTGTAGGGGATGCAGGAGGTGATATTGGTGTGGGTGGTACAGGATGTGATGGTGGTGTGGGTGTTGCAGGAAGTGAAAGTTGTATAGGTGGTGCAAGAGGTGATATTGGTGTGGCTAGTGCAGGAGGTGATGGGGTTGTCGGTGGTGCAGTAGGTGATGGTAGTGTATGTGGTGCAAGAGGTGATGGTGGTGGAAGTGATGCAGGAGGTGATGGTGGTGTGAGTGATGCATGAGGTGATGATGGTGTAGGTGGTACAGGAGGTGATAGTGGTTGGGTGGTACAGGATGTGATGGTGGTGTCGGTGTTGCAGGAAGTGACAGTTGTATAGGTGGTGCAAGAGGTGATGGTAGTGTGGGCGGTACAGGAAGTGATGGTGGTGTGGGTGGTGCAGGAAGTGATAGAGGTGTAAGTGGAGTAGGCTATATGATGGTGTGGGTGGTGTAGGATATGATAGTGGTGTGGGTAGTGCAGGGGATGTTAGGGTGAGGGTGGTGCAGGAAGTGATGGTGGTGTGGGTAGTGTAGGAAGTGATAGTGGTGTGGGTGGTGCAGAAGGTGATGGTGGTGTGGGTAAAGCAGGAGGTGATTGTGGTGTGGGTGGTGCAGGAAGTGATGATGGTGTGGGTGGTGCAGGATGTGTTGGTTTTGTGGGTGATGCAAGATGTGCTGGTGGTGTGGGTGGTGCAGATGGTGATGGTGGTGTGGGTGGTGAAGGAGGTGATAATGGTGTGGGTGTTGCAGGAAGTGATGGTAGTGTGGGTGGTGAAGGAAGTGATGATGGTGTGGTTGGTGCAGGAGGTAATGGTAGTGTGGCTCGTGCAGGAGGTGATAGTGGTGTGGGTGGTGTGGAAGTCGATGGGGGCTTCGGTTGTGCAGAATTTGATGGTGGCGTGAGCGGTGCAGGAAGTGAGAGTGGTGTGGCTGGTGCAGGATGTGAGAGTGGAGTGGATGGTGCTCGTGGTGATAGTGATGTAGGTGGTGCAGGAGGTGATGGTGGCGTGTGTTTGGTGCAGTAAGTGAGAGTCGTGTGGGTGGTGCAGGAAGTGATAGTGGTGTTGGTGGTGCCGGAAGTAATAGTGGTGTTGGGTGGAGTAACTGGTGATGTTGGTGTGGGTGGTGCAGGAAGTGATGTTGGTGTGGGTGGTGCAGGAAGTGATAGTGGTGTGGGTGGTGCAGGAAGTGATAGAGGTGTGGGTGGAGTAGGTGATATGATGGTGTGGGTGGTGCAGGAGGTGATGGTGGTGTGGATGGTGCAAGAGGTGTTGGAGTTAGGGTGGTGCAGGAGGTGATGGTGGTGTAGATGGTGCAAAATTTGATGGTAGTGTGGATGATGCAAGAGGTGATGTTGGTGTGGGTGGTTTAGGAGGTATTGTTGGGATGGTGGGGCAGGAGATGACAGTGGTGTGGGTGGTGCAGAAAGAGATGATGGTGTTACTGGTGCAGGAGGGTATGGTTGTGTGGGTGATGCAGGAGGTGATGATGGTGTGAGTGGTACAGGAAGTGATGATAGTGTGGATGGTGCAGGAGGTGAAAGTGGTGTGGGTGGTGCAGGATTTGATGTTAGTGTGGGTGGTGCAAGAGGTGATGTTGGTGTGGGTGGTTTAGGGGGTATTGTAGGGATGGGTGTGGTAGGAGATGACAGTGGTGTGGGTGGTGCAGAAAGAGATGAGGGTGTTGCTGGTGCAGGAGGGTATGGTTGAGTGGGTGGTGTATGAGGTGCTGATAGTGTGGCTGGTGCAACAGGTAATGGTGGTGTGGCTGGTGCAGGAGGTGATGATGGTGTGGGCGATGCAAAAGGTGATAGTGGTGTGGGCGGGGCGGGAGTTGATAGCGGTGCGGCCGGTGCAGAAGGTGATGGTGGTGTGGGTGAAGGAGGTGATGGTGGTGCAGGTGGTGCAAGAGGTGATGGTGGTGTGAGTGATGCAAGAGGTGATGGTGGTGTGAGTGATGCAAGAGGTGATGATGGTATGGGTGGTGCTATAGGGGATGGTTGAGTGGGGAGTGCAGGAGGCGATGGCCGTGTGGGTGATGAATGAAGTGCTGGTGCTGTGGGTGGTGTAGGAAGTGATAGTGGTGTGGGCAGTGTAGGAACTGATGGCAGTATGAGTGGTGCAGGATGTAATGGCAGTGTAGGTTGTGCAGGAAGTGATAATTGAGTGGGTGGTGCACGATGTGATGGAAGTGTCGTTGGAGTAAGAGGTGATGATCATGTGGGTGATGAAGGAGGTGATGGTGGTGTGGGTGGTGTAGAAGGTGATGGTGGTGTGGGTAGTGCAGGAGTTGATGGTGGTGTGGTTGATGCAGGATATGATGGTGGTGTGGGTGGTGCAAGGGGTGATAGTGGTGTGAGTGGTGTTGTAGGTGATGGGGTGTGGGTAGTGCAGGAGTTGATGGTGGTGTGGGTGATGCAGGGTATGATGGTGGTGTGGGTGGTGCAAGGGGTGATAGTGGTGTGAGTGGTGTTGGAGGTAATGGGGGTGTGGGTGGTGCAGGAGGTGGTGGTGGTGTTAGTGGTGCAGGAAGTGATGGTGGTGTGCGCAGTGCAAGAGGTGATGGTGTTGGAAGTGATGCAGGAGGTGATGGTAGTGTGAATGATGCAGGAGGTGATGATGGTGTTGGTGGTGCAGGAAGTGATGGTGGCGTATGTGTTGCTGGAGGTGATGGTAGTGTGGGTGGTGCAGGAAAGGATGTTGGGGTGGAAGTGCAGGAGGTGATGGTGGTGTAGGTGGTGCAGGTGATGGTGGTGTGGGTGATAAAGAAGGTGATGATGGTGTTGGTTATGCAGGAAGTGACGGTGGTGTGAGTGGTGAAGGAGGGAATGGTGGTGTGTTTAGTGCAGGAAGTGACAGTAGTGTGGGTGGTGATTGTGGTGTGGGTGGCAGAGAAGGTGATGGTGGTGTGGGTGGTACAGTAAGTGACAGTGGTGTTAGTGGTGCAGGAAGTAATAGTGGTGTGGGTGGTGCAGGATGTGTTGGTGGTGTGGGAGGTGCAGGAGTTGATGGTGGTATGGGTGCTTCGGGAGATAATGGTGGTATAGGTGATACAGAAGGTGATTTTGGTGTGGGTAGTGCAGGAATTGATGGTGGTGTGGGGGGTGCAGAAGGTGATGGTGGTATGGGTGATGCAAGAGTTGATGGTAGTGTGAGTGATAGCAGGAGGTGATGGTGTTGTGGGTGGTGCAGGAGGTGATGGTGGTGTGGGTGGTGCAGGAGGTGATGATGGTGTGGGTGGTGCTGGAGGTAATGGTAGTTTGGATGGTGCAGTAGGTGATGGTGGTGTGGGTGATGTGGGAGTTGATGGTGACTTCAGTGGTGCAGAATTTGATGGTGGCGTGAGTGGTGCATGAGGTTATATTGATGTGGCTGGTGCAGGAGGTGATAGTTGTGTGGGTGCTACAGGAGATGATAGAGGTGTGGATGGAGTGGGTGATGTGGTGGTGTAGTTGGTGCAGGAGTTGATGGTGGTGTGGGTGGTGTAGGAAGTGATGGTGTTGTGGGTGAAGCATGATGTGATGGTGGTGTGGGAGGTGCAGGAAGTGATAGTGGTGTGGGTGGTACAGGATTTCATGTTAGTTTCGGTGGAGTAGGATGTGATAGTGGTGTGGGTGTGGAGAAGATGCTGCAGGTGATGATGGTGTGGGTGGTGCAGGTGATGGTGGTATGGGTGGTGCAGGAATTGTTGGTTTTGTGGATGATGCAGGGGGTGGTGGTGGTGTGGCTTTTGCAGGAGGTGATGGTGGTGTGGTTGGTGCAGATGATGGTAGTGTTGATGGTGCAGGAGATGATGGTGGTATGGGTGGTGCAGAATGTGATGGTGGTGTAGGTGGGGCTGAAGGAGATGGTGGTGTGGCTGGTGCAGCAGGTAATTGTGGTGTGGGTGGTGCAGGAGGTGATGGTGGCATGGGCGGTGCAAAAGGGGATGGTGGTGTTGGCGGGGCCTGAGGTGATGTTGGTGTGGCCGATGCAGGGGCTGATGATGATGTGGGTGGTGCAAGAGTAATGGTGGTGTGAGTGATGCATGAGGTGATGGTGGTTTAGGTGGTGAAGGAGGTGATGGTGGTGTGGGTGGTACAAGATATGATGGTGGTGTGAGTGATCCAAGAAATTATGGAGGTGTGAGTGATGCAGGAGGTGATGGTGGGGTAAATGGTACAAGATATGATGGTGGTGTGAGTGATCCAAGAATTCATGGAGGTGTGAGTGATGCAGGAGGTGGTGGTGATGTCGATGGTGCAAGAGGGGGATGGTAGCGTTGGTGGTGCAGGAGGTGATGGTGGTATGAGTGGTGCAAGAGGTAATGGTGGAGTGGGTGGTGCAGGAAATGATGGTGGTGTGGGCAGTGCAGAAGGTAATGGTGGTGTGGGCAGTGCAGGAGTTGATGGTGGTGGGTGGTGCAATAGGTGATGGTGGTGTGGGTGATACAGGAGGGGATGGTTGTGTGGGTGGTGGAAGAGGTGATGGCGGTGTAGGTGGTGCAGGAGGTAATGTTGGTGTGGGTGGCGTAGTAAGTAATAGAGGTGTACGTGGAGTAGGTGATGTGGTGGTGTGGTTGGTGCAGGAGGTGTTGGGGTGAGGGTGATGTAAGACGTAATAGTAGTGTGGGTGGTCCATGATGGAATGGTGTGTGGATGATGCAGGAAGTTATAGTGGTGTGGTTGGTACAGGATTTGATGGTAGTTTGGGTGGAGTATCATGTGCTAGTGGTGTGGGTGGTGCAGGAAATGATGGTGATGTGGGTGGTAAAGAAGGTGATGGTGGTATGGGTGATGCAGGTGATGATGGTGTGGGTGGTGCAGAAGGTGATGGTGGTGTGGGTGGTGCAGGATGTGTTGGTTGTGTGGGTTATGCAGGAGGTGGTGGTGATGTGGGTTTTGCTGTAGGTGATAGTGGTGTGGTTGTCGAAGGAGTTGATGGTATTGTGGATGGTGCAGGAGGTGATAGTGGTGTGGGTAGTGCAGGAGGTGATATTCGTGTGGGTGGGGCTGGAGGTGATGTTGGTTTGGCTGGTGCAGCAGGTAATGGTGGCGTGGGAGGTGCAGGAGGTGATGGTGGTGTGGGCGGGGCAAAAGATGATGGTGGTGTAATCAGTGCAGGAGCTGAAGGTGGTGTGGGTGGTGCAAGAGGGGATGGTGGTGTGAGTGATGCAGGAGGTGACGGTGGTCTGAGCGGTGAAGGAGGTGATGGTGGTGTGGGTGGTACAAGAGATGTTGGTGGTGTGAGTGAAGCAAGAGGTGATGTTGGTGTGAGTGTTGCAGGAGGTGATGGTGGTGTCGGTGGTGCAGGAGGGGATAGTGTTATGGGGGTGCAAGAGGTGATGGTGTTGTGAGTGGTGCAGGAAGTGACAGTGGTGTGGGTGGTGCAAGAGGTGATGGTCGTCTTGGTAGAGCAGGAGGTTATGGGAGTGTGGATGGTGCAGGAGGTAATGATGGTATGGGTGGTGTAAGAGGTGATGGTGGTGGGAGTTATGCAGGAGGTAATGTTGGTGTGAGTGATGCAAGAGGTGATGGTAGGTTTGGGTGGTGAAGGAAGTGAAGGTGGTGTGGGTGGTACAAGAGAGGTTGGTGGCCTGAGTGATGGAAGAGGTAATAGGGGTGTGAGTGATGCAGGATGTGATGGTGGTGTAGTTGGTGCAGGAGGGGATGGTGGTGTTGGGGGTGCAGGAAGTGAAGGTGTGGGTGGTGCATGAGGTGATGTTGTGCAGGTGGCGCAGGAAATGAAAGTGGTGTGGGTGGTGCAGGAAGTGATGGCAGTGTGGGTGGTGCAAGATATGATGGCAGTGTAGGTGGTGCAGGAAGTGATACTAGTGTGGGTGGTGTAGAATGTGATGAATGTGTGGGTGGAGTAGGAGGTCATGGTGGTGTGGTGCAGGATGTGATGGTGGTGTGGGTGGTGCAGGAGTTGATGGTGGTGTGGGTAGTTCAAGAGGTGATGTTGTTATTGATGGTGTAGAAGGTGATGGTGGTGTGGGTAGTGCAAGAGGTGATAGGGTGTAAGTGGTGCAGGAAGTGGGACTGGTGTGGGTGGTGCAAGAAGTGATGGTGGTGTGGGTAGTACAGGAGGTTATGGGGTGTGGGTTGTGCAGGAGGTCATGGTGATGTGGGTGGTGCAAGAGATGAAGGTGGTGGGAGTGATGCAGGAGGTGATGTTATTGTGAGTGATGCAGGAGGTGATGTTCTTATGAGTGATGCAGGAGGTGATGGTGGTGCGGGTGGTGCAGGAGGTGAAGGTGGTGTGGGTGGTGCAGGATGCCATGGTAGTGTGGATGGTGCAGGATATGATACTGGTGTGGGTGGTGCAGGACGTGATGGTAGTGTGGGTGGTGTAGAAGGTGATGATGGTGTAGGTAGTGCAGGAGGTGATGGTGGTGTCGTTGGTGCAGGAGCGGATGATGGTGTGGGGGTGCCAGAGGTGATGGTGTTGTTAGTGGTGCAAGAAGTAACAGTGGTGCAGGTGGTGCAAGAGGTGATGGTGGTGTGGGTAGTGCAGGAGGCTATGGGGATATGGGTGGTACAGGAGGTAATGATGGTATGGGTGGTGCAAGAGGTGATGGTGGTGGGAGTGATGCAGGAGGTATTGCTGGTGTGAGAAATGCAGGAGGTGATGGTGGTGTGAGTGATGCAGGAGGTGATGGTAGATGTGGGTGGTGAAGGAAGTGAAGGTGGTGTGGGTGGTACAAGAGATGTTGGTGGTGTGAATGATGGAAGAGGTGATGGTGGTGTGAGTGGTGCAGAATTAATAATGGTGTGGGTGGTGCAAGAGGTGATGATGGTGTGGATGGTGCAGTATGTAATTGTGGTGTGGGAGGTGCAGGAGGTGATAGTTCTATGGGTGGTGCAAGAATTGATGGTGGTGTGGGTGGTGCAGGAGGTGATGGTTGTGTGGGCGGTGTAGGATGTGATGGTGGTGTTGGTGGTGCAGGAGGTGATGGTGGTGTGGGTGGTGCAGTAAGTGATGGTTGTGTGGGTGGTGCTGGAAGTGGTGGTGGTGTGGGTGGTGCAGAAGGTGATGATGGTGTGGCTAGTGCAGGAGGTGATGGTAGTTTTAGTAGTGTAGGATATGATTATGGTGTGGAACGTGCAGTAATAGATGGTGGTGTGGGTATTGCAGGAGGTGATGGCGGTGTGGGTTGTGCAGGAGGTGATGGTGATGTGGGTGGTGCAAGAGGTGATGGTGGTGTGTGTGACAGCAGGAGTAGATGGTGATTTATGTGGTGCAGGAGGTGATGGTGGTGTGAATAGTGCAAGACGTGATGGTGGCTTGAGCGGTGCAGGATGTGACAGTGGTATGAGTGGTGCAAGAGGTGATGGTGGTTTGGGTAGTGCAGAAGGTGATGGGGATGTGGGAGTTGAAGGAGGTGATGGCGGTGTGGGTGGTGTAAAAGGTGATGTTGGTGTGATTGGTGCAGGAGGTGATGGTAGTGTGGGTGGTGCAGAAGGTGTTGGTGGTGTGAATGATAGCAGGAGGTGAGTGCATTGTAGGTGGTGCAGGAGGTGATGGTGATGTGGGTGTTGTAGGAGGTGTTGGTGGTGTGGGTGGTGCAAGAAGTGATGGTGGTGAGAGTGATGCAGGAGGTGATGGTGGTTTGATTGATAGAGAAGGTGATGGTGGTGTTAGTGATGCACTAGGTGATGGTGGTTAAGCTGGTGCAAGAGGTGATAGTGGTGTAGGTGGCGCTGGAGGTAATGGTTGTGTGAGTGAAAGTTGGAGGTGTATTTTTGGGGATACAGGAAGAGATGGTTTTGTTGTTTGGTGCAAGTGGTGATGGTGGTGTGAGTGGTGTAGGAAGTGATAGTGGTGTGGGTGGTGCAAGAGATGATGATTGTGTGAGTGGTTCAGGATGTCATGGAGGTTTGGGTGGTGTAAGATATGATGGCTGTTTGGGTGGTAAAAGAGGTGATATTGGTGTGGGTGGTGCAGGATGTGTTGGTGGTGTGGGTGGTGCAGAATGTGATGGTGATGTCGGTGATGCAGGAAGTGATGGTGTGTGTGGGTGGTGCAGTAAGTCTTACTGGTGTGGGTGGTGCAGGAGGTGATGTTGGTGTGGGTGGTGCAAGAGATGATGGTGGTGTGGGTGATAGTAGTGAGTAATAGTGTTCTGGGTGGTGTAGGAAGAGAAGGATTTGTGGGTGGTGCAAGGGGGCATGGTGGTGTGTGTGGTGCAGAAAGTGAAAGTGATGTAGGTGGTGGAAGAGGTGATGATGGTGTTGGTGGTGAGTGTGGTGCAGGAGGTGATGGTAGTGTGGGTGGTGCAGGAGGTGATGGTGGTGTGGGTAATGCAAGAAGTGATGGTTGTGTGGGTGGTGCAGGAGGGGATGGTGGAGTGTGTGGTGCAGGAAGTGACAGTGGTTTGGGTGGAGTAGTTGGTGATGGTGTTGTGGGTAGCACAGGAGGTTATGGTGGCGCTGGTGGTGCAATAAGTGATAGTCGTGTGGGTGGTGAAGGAAATAATAGTGGTGTTGGTGGTGCGGGATGTTATGGTGGTGTTAGAGGTACAGGAGGTGATGTGATGTGGATGGTGCTGGAGGTGATGGTGGTGTAGGTGGTGCAGAAGGTGCTGGTGGTGTGGGTAGTGCATGCTGTAATGTTGGTGTGGGTGGTGCGAAAGGTGATGGTGGTGTGGGTTATGCAGGAGGTGATGGTTGTGTGGGTGGTGCAGGAGAGGATGGGGGTGTGTTTGGTGCAGGAAGTGATAGTGGTGTGGATGGAGTAGGTGGTGATGTGTTGTGGGTAGCACAGGAGGTTAAGGTGGCGTTGGTGGTGAAGGAAGTAATAGTGGTGTTGGTGGAGCAGGATGTGATGGCGGTGTTGGAGATACAGGAGTTAGTGGTGGTGTGGGTGGTGCAGGAGGTCATGGTGGTGTAGGTGGTGTAGAAGGTGATGGTGGTGTGGGTAGTGCAGGAGGTAGTATTGGTGTGGGTGATGCAGGTGATGGTGGTGTGAGTGATACAGGAGATGTTAGTGGTGTGGGAGGTGCAGGAGGTGATGGTGGTGTGGGTGGTGCAGATGATGGTGAAGTGGGTGGTGCATTAGGTAATGTTGGTGTGGGTGGTGCAAGAGGTGATGGTGGTATGGGTGTTCAGGAGGTGATGATGGCGTGGATGGTGCAGGAGGTGATGGTGATGTAGGTGGTACAGAAAGTGATGGTTCTGTGGGTAATGCAGAAAGTGATAGTGGTGTGGGTGGTGTAAGAGGTGATGTTGTGGGTGGTGCAGGAGGTGTGGGTGGTGTAAGAGGTGATGTTGTGGGTGGTGCAGGAGGTGTTGGTGGTGTGGGTGGTGCAGGAGGTGATGGTGGTGTGTGTGGTGCAGGAGGTGATGGTGGTGTGGGTGGTGCAGGTGGTTATGGTGGTGCGGTTGGTGCGGGAGGTGATGGTGGTATGGATGTGCAGGAGGTGATGGTGGTATGGGTGGTTCTGGAGGTG
>JAYMFT010050591.1:0-15259 GCA_038088735.1 Panulirus argus
AGAAGTAAGATATTAGGAGAGGTACTAGACAGATGGTGTTCAACTGAGGAGAGGTTACTAGAGAGACCACGAATGTTAGTATAGTGAATAGAAAAAGAGGAAGGTCTCACAAACAGGAAAGGGTCATGGGAGTGGCTGGTGCTACTACTGCCAGAGCCCTCCCTCTCATTCGCAGTAGAGTCAAGCAGAAACCCAGAGATTCTTAGCTCCCCATGATGTCGGAGATTAGGGGCCATAGATTTGACAAGACTCTCTCATGATGATACTTATAAATGTTTGAATGAACAGAAATTAGCAAGAGTACTTATGTGAAAAAAGTAATAATAATTAGCACGGTTTGAGTAGGTGTTTGGTGCTCGTATGAAGAAGGTGGTAGGGCTAGCTCGGTAGTCCCGTTTTGATGAGATAGAAAGTAAGACCAGCAGTCCTGACATGGAGAGTGTAGGATGCTTCCGGGCACCGCTTTAACGCTCCTCAGTCAGGACGGTAATACCATCCTGGGCGACTTGTCAACAACCTACTACCTAATGGGTTGCTCCAAGGGTAGGTGACGGGATAATCCTTGAGTTAGCTAGGGGTACTTGGAGGGGCCAATACACTACCACCTGAGCCCTCCCTCTCACTGGTGGCAGAGTCACACAATAAAGTATAGTCAGACGAGTATACTGTAAATTTGCAGGGGTCATGGGAGGTGCCATTACTCTACTACCTGAGCCCTCCCTCTCGCTTTCAGCAGAATCACTGAGGGTAAATGTATATGTTCATTGTCTTGCTTACAATCCGAGAGACCAGCTCTACCTCGAGACATTTTGCATGCCACACACTTCACCCTTAAAAACCTTTCAATCCTCTTGCCTCATTTACTTCTCCTCTATGCCACTTTTCACACCAGGACTCTCTTAGGAAGAGGTCATAAGGCTATTACACGTAAATTTATGTGTCACCGAACTCCGCCTGCCTGTGGTTATACCCTGAAAAGTCACCTTTAGCGAGGTTGTATCTTCGTCCCGTGACTAAAGAGAATAAAGTCTCGTCTAAGAACTTTCCACTCCAAAGGAGTCCATCGTTTCTCTGTTAATAGAAGTATCGCAGCCGTGGAGCTGATGGAGCTCCTGAAAACGGGGTCTTGGGACAATTACAGTAGTGGTTCACTGCAAGTGTTAATGTTACAGTGGTGGTTCAAGGCAACTGTGTTGTTGTAATAATGGTTCAATACACAGTTCTTGAGATGAATGATTGGGTTGATGATGTATGTAAAGTCCTGGCCAGGAGTGTCACTGTATTATGTCTTAACATTACTGTCGTCACAAATGGCTCAAAGTGTGTGTCTCCCAGCCACCACCATTCTGCTTTGTTTCGCCTATTGCTCTTATGATTCTACACATCTTTATTACTTTCTTCCCCTATCCCTGCCATGAGACCATGACATCCTCTAATCAGCAGGCCGTTACCTTCTGCTTAGGAGATTTCAACGTACACCATAAGGAATACCCATACAATTGGTTAAGGGATTGAAACCCTTATTTTTTATGATCTAGAGTAAATTCTTACCTGTGTGACCACTCTCCTAACAGTCTGGGTCTGTTTTTCACCATTAAGCTTTCGCGCTGTAGCAACACAATCTCGTCCCTCGGTGATCATCTGACCACGCTCTCGTATATGTGTCTGTTTTGACGGCACCTACTCCTCCAGCAGCGCCGTCTATAAATAACATAAATATCGTCATCTCAGTTACACTGACTGGAATAACTTGCAAAAATTCCTTTGTTAAATCTTCTTTGGGTAGATTACTGTCTCTCCTCTGGTGATGCTCGTGTTTCCGTTTAATAGACTTTGAGGTTACTGATGTAATAATGGAAGAGTGTATCCCTCTTCAAAGACTATATCTCAGTCCATGGTTTAACTGTTCCTAGCCTGAGGCTGTTCATTATTTCCGTAGTTGATGGATGAACCTCTCTCTTCCTTTCCTTGTCAACAGCGGTGTCTCTCAAGGTTCTGTCCTGTATCCTACACTCTTCCTCCTTTATATCAGCGTTTTCTTAATCAGATAAAATGTGCTCTTATGCTGACGACTCAACACTGCATTCCTCCACTTCTTTGAAATATGTTCCATCCTCTCGCTCGATTTGCATCTCGTCTCAACACAACTTCCTGTATAAGCTCAAACTTGGACAAGATATCTCAAGGGGTTAGACGAAACCTGGTTAAGTTTAACATCACCGAAACTCGATTTCTGCCAATCACTCTCGAAAATCCCTCAGCTTTCGTATCTGTGATGGATCTGTAGTTCCACAACTTAATAAACATACTTAATACAGTATTACTGTAACATCTAACGTCTCCTGGAAACCTCACCTTATGCAAATAGGTAAGACTGTCTCTGAGGAACCGGGAGTCCTGTTTAGATGTCTAAATCTCTTTTCTTTTGAACAGATGATCTGTTTATAAAGAAAACTGATCCGTCCTTGAATGGAGTACTGCTCTCACACCTGAGGGCAGTTGTAGCTATGTATCCTTAACAGACAGAGTTGAGTCTAATGTGTTTCGACTTTCTTATTCTCACAGTAAACTTCACAACTTGATCTTATGCCGCAGTGTTGGCTCACTTTCCCCCCTTCTATAGGTATTACTTTGCTTTTTGCTCCCGACAGCCAGTGTACCCCCACCATTAGCTAAATCACGTGATACTGGGCAAGCGTCACACAAATGCTGTGTGGCCGTTGACAACTCAAGGGTGGGTCATTTTGAAAACTGTGTTCCTCTACACCCGTATGTCTTTCCTGACAACTGCAACCTGGCCCTTTTAAAGAGACAGGTTTTCCACTTCCTCTAAAATTCTTAAGAACCCTGTTTATATTTCAATTAAGGTCAGTTATTGATGTGGACTTTTATTCGAGACTGGAGCCTAATAGTCTAACACTCTTGGTCATGTGTAGTGAGGAAGGCTTACGCTACTGGTCATGTGTAGTTACCTAGGCGTACATTAAAGGTCGTGTGTAGTGAGTAGGCTTACACAACAGATCATGTGTAGTGACGTATGCTTACACTACAGATCATATGTAATGACATAAGCTTACACTTCTAGTCATGTATGGACGAAGGTTTACGCTTCTGCTCCTGTATAGTGACGTAAGCTTACACTAATACCATGTGCAATGTTGTAATTGTACACGTTAGATATTTTGTTGTAGAATAACATAACTAGCCATTATTGTTTAACACTACTGGCTAAGTTTGCTGTAGACTTATACCTCAAACGAAATTTGTATTAAAGTTACATCAATGGCTGAGGTTTTTGTACACATAAACTACAGGCCAAGTATGTTGAGATAAAGTAGTTTGTTGTGAACTTGAACTAGTTTAAGTTTACCCTTGAAATGCCAAGTGAAAATGAGACTCTTTAGAGAAAACGTGGCAATTGCAGACATGGGTAACGCTACTAGTTTTATATCGTTCATTCATACGTTCATTATTTCACTGATAGTTAAATCTATCACTTGAATGTTTTATTACATATTTCTACTGTTGTTTAATAAGCTTGATAGTAGAGACAACTATAGATACAACACTGACGAAATCTGGTGATGGAAAATTAAGACAGTCCACTTCATAGTACAGTTTTTCCTTCCTTCACAACAAAGCTCCTGATCTGATTACAAGTAGCAGGTTAGTGTTGTAATATTTAACTTCGTTAAGACTTTGGGTTGACTGTAAACAGAAGTATAAGGGAATGTTTAATTTTTGCGCTGAGAAATGTTGATATAGTGAGCAGTAGAGTACGTTTGGAGTAAAAAGAAATGCATAATGTTAATCCCTATGACAAGTTTATGTTATACATGAAGTCCTTTATACTTTAGTTTGAGGTGCATATGTTAGATGTGAATTAATGCGTTGAATGTATATACATATAAGAATTGTAATGACTGTAAATTCATAACAGTTGTGTATGCCGCCATCATATACAAATGTAATAACCGAAGTATTTATGTAAATAAAGACGAGGAAGGGAAGGTGGAGGGAAGTAGAGAAGCAGAGGGAAGGGAAGATGCGACACAACATTGCAGTTTGTTCTGAACTCAGGAGAATTCCAGCGTTTATAGAAAACGTCGTTTTCTTTGCCAGTACAAAGTAATAGATTCGTAATTTCTGCAGTAACTGCAGTGGTTAACATCTTTGTACAATTACGGCCACCACAAGTACGTAAGAGGAGAAGGAAGGAGCTGTACACCATCGGCTGTTGCAGTGTAAGTTGGAGCGTGGTGGCGCAGGTGTTGCGTCGTTCTTAATGAACATTTGTGGCCGCCTTCCAGCCCATCCGCCCGGGGCGCTGGGCCACCCATTGCTGCCTGCAGCCACCTTTCACCAAGCCGCCCTAAATCATACTGCCATCTAACAATCCGCCCCTCAGCTAGTGTCCTAGCATCAAGACGCCCCTCAGCTAGTGTCCTAGCATCAAGCCGCCCCTCAGCTAGTGTTCTAGCATCAAGCCGCCCTTCGGCTGGTGTCCCAGCATCAAGCCGCCCCTCGGCTAGTGTCTAGCATCAAGTCGCCCCTCGGCTAGTGTCGTAGCATCAAGCCGCCCCAAGGATAGTGTCTAGCATCAAGCCACCGCTCGGCCAGTGTCCTAGCATCATGCCGTCCCACATTTAATGTTTGCTTGTAATTCAGACCACAGCAAATCTCAAGCATATATCAACTACCACAACGAGTCTGTATACTTCTTTAGTTTAGAGTGGAGTGCCCTGCACACCTACACACCCTTGTGCTAAGTACATGGTCCTACCGACGTAGGGCTCATAGTTGGTAAAAACACATGGGTATGACTAGTCCTCATAACCAGGTACTTCAGCATCGTTTAATGTCACAATATTTCCTTGACGGCAGGAGTGATGTACTGGTGATCTTATAGCTTAGTCATCCCAGTTTCGGCATTTCCATCTCATCGTATATTTATGAAAAGCTTTTTAATGACCCGTACTTACAGTTGTCCGTGTTGACGGGCGGTTCTTCAGCAGTTCCTCAGAGGCCGGAGGTCTTGAGAAGGATGAAGGTTGTGGTGTTGGTTTGCTACACTGTCACAGGTGTTGTGTGTGGTGGGAGCCGAGCCGCCCTGTGGTTGTCTGGTGGTCATTAACTCTTACGAGGAACCGCACGTGTTGCGTCGTGGCCCTTTGCTCTCGCCTCCATCCTCACGCGTCGGAATGACGACCTCTCTTTTAGGCTGAAACCTTGAGGTTGGTTCATATTGGACTTAATCCCATTTAAGAACAACGGTTCAGTCCTTGAGCACGACAGTACGAGCCTTGAGCACGACGGTGCGACCCTTGAATAAGATGGCCTTAGAGTCATGTCCTAGGCCAGGCCATTACACTCACAGGACGTACCGTTGTGCTCATAGTTCTTAAGGACGTGCTCAGGAGGTTAATAGTTCTGTAATTTCACAAGTATTGTAGACAGATTTGTATTGCATGGTGTGTTGTTACGATGACAGGGCTGTGGGCGTCAGTGTTGCTGTAACGTAAACCGCAAGTCACTTGTATTACAAAGATCTCCGGTAAAACGGTCATGTTAGTTTTATCAAGATACTGGCTTGAGATTTCTACTCCAGGTCGGAAACCTTAATAAAGCAATTAGGTATTTTGACTTTAGATCAGAGTTGTGCAGGCACATAACACTCGCTTTCTGCTTTGACTTTTTACTTACCATTTGCGGCTACTACTTGGTTGATAGTAGACCAGTGGCCAGGATATTTTGTGCTGAGGTCAGCGCCAGGTAGACTTTGTACGGCTCCCACCTTGCCATAAAGGTCAGTATACACTCGGAGTCGCTGTACGATGGTGAGCTGGGAGTGTCAGCAGTTATCCCTTAAATATTTCGCACTTGTTCATCCGGAGCGCTGTATGTTATACGGCGGACCTGACCCCCAGTTCCACTTGGAACTGATATTTTCCTTGTGTTATCGAGACGGGCAGTGTTTACTGATGGTGTAAAGAGGGACACCGCAGTGGTGGTGTTAGAGGAGGTCATCCCTGTGGGACCTGATGGACGAGTAAGACCCGTCCTCTCTGGGGGAACGGAAGGAGGACGAGGCCGGTGAGGGACCAACGCTGGTCCGGCGTGGATGTGACTCGGGAGTTGCAGAGGACCACAGTGTGTGTGGCTGGTGTAAGGCCGGTGGTGCAGGGAGTGTAGGTACACCTGCGGGTGGCATTCGCTCTACCCATGGCCAGTGTAGCGGGGGCCTGAGGTTGGGGTTGGCCAGCTGATAACGGTGTAGCGGCTGCATCTGTATGGGTCATGGCTCACCAGTCGCTGAACAGCTTAGCCAGAACGTGTCACTTACATCTTGTGTTCGCCGTGGTTGGTGTGGGGAGGGAAAGGTTAAACGTGTTTCATATGTTTCGTTTTATGTTTCTGTGTCAGTATATTTCATCTGCGTTCTTAATCTTTTCTAGGACGGTTGGGAAAGCAAGTTGGAATCGTGTGTGTTTGTGTTCAAGGGTGTGACAGTTGACGGCAGACTCTCTATCTTTCATATGTCAGCTGTATGTGTGTGTGTGTGTGAAGCGGGTTGTTGTCTCCCCACGTACAAAGCTGAGGAGAAAATTTGTCTGTCCCTCTCCACGTATCTGTGTAGGCATCCGTACGTGTCTCCCTACACACGCCATCCATGACGGGTGATGGAGCGAGCTTGTCTCACACGTACTGCCCTCACACTCGTAGCTCTTTATCTGATGTATTTTCCGAGGTATTTGGTGAAAGCTGAGGGTCACAAGGTGTCCTGTGCTGAGTACACACTACTGGGTAATGGATTTGGAACATACATGTCTCACACAATACAGTGGAAAGCTTTACATAAGGTTAAGTTATGGATGTCACGGGTCGAAGGCTAAGGTCACTAATATCGGATGCCATGGTGAGTGGTTGCTGACCAAACTTTTCCCACAGATGCTACGTTCAGAGTTCTGCTCCTGAGTAATGTTCGAATGTCTGGAGTCAGAAATCAAGGTTGGAAAGCCTTATGAACTAGAATTTCATTAAACGTTTGTGCCCACAGTGTATCAAGACTTGGATGAATGAATTTTTATCAGAATTATACTACAGATTCTATATGCAAATTTCTACACTTGTGCGAGATTTGGAAGTCAAGGACTAGGGTCGTGTATGGTATGCTATGAATGCTTGGATTTACCATATCTGAAGGCCTGGTGAGCAGATATTAACCAGACATGTACCACAAATACGACATATAAAGTTCTGCGTGTTTAAGTTTTAGAGGGGTTAGGGCAAGATCACAAGGTGACATTGATTCATTAAGGCTGTGCGGGGCTTCACGCAGGTGACATGAGTGCTTAACAAGCACGTTTCCTTGTTTTGGTATGACTGTCTTCGCTGTTGGCTTGGGAAGTGTATCAGCCCACGGGAAGGCCCGCCACACTGGTAACCCTTAATGATGCTCACAGTCACCAGACAGGGAGTTGACTGTGCTGTGGAAACTGTCTCATGTGTATTGGTTGTGTAAAGACAACGAGGCTCAGTTTCCTCGCAAAATGATTCCTTCAGTTTGACATTAGTCGATGTTGGGACTGCATTGATTTCACGTAGGCTTTTGGGTTTCATTTTACGCTTAAACATTTTGTTTTAAGAATTTATAAGAATTATGAGCCTTTGACTTTGTATTCTTATATAGCCTCTTCATATTCGGTAGCACCAGCCTTAGTGAAAAGAAAGAAAATCATAAATATGTTATATGTGTATGTAAGTGTTACCGGACTTTGTCTATTAGTGGTAGAATCGAGAGCAAGAAGTCGTCTTTGACAGGGCTGTATCACCGTCAGCGGGCGGAAAGGAGTACATCATCCTGTAGATTCACACTTCCCCCAAATGGTGCCAGTTTTCCCCTTCTCCCGCGTGGGGCGCAGCCTCAATGCTGCAATGCGCCCCATAAACTGATTCCGGGGTTATATAAGTGGCCAACCAGCTGTACTTGCGTATGAATGTACTTTATTCTTGAAATAATCATATTTTTGGATGAAATCCTTAAAATTTGTACGGAAAGTACTTATTCTCACATTCTAAGATATTTAAAGCTCGACGTGTAATATCTTATTTTTAGTCAAAGATACTCGGGTACCGCGTGGAGTCTCCCCTTCCCTCCACCTTACATCAGGCCAAGTAAATAGCAACACCACAAAAACTTGACCCATCTGGAACGGGTCCTACTGCCAGACGGGTCGGAAGATCCCGTACGTGTCGCTGCTGGCCTCCAGCACCCGTAAGGGACGCGGCTCCCGGCGGGCCAGGACCCTGTACAGTGTCCCTACGTGGTCGCGGGAATCTGGGTCACCTGAAGGCCACACGTAATCACAGGCCTCACACACACCCCATTATGCCAAGGTCGGAGACAGAGCGACATCATTATCCGGTAGCGTAACGTATTGAGGGGAGCTCAACCAAACACCTTATATTACTGTCATATTTATTTTTTAATTTCCTAATGTTATCTGCATTTACTGCTGCACCCAAGTCCCTCCCCATGTCCACTGTTCTGTCGGTTTGTAAATGCGAACGCGTATTTGCTTCTCCACGCGTATATCTCGTCCGTGTCTGAGAGAGGAAATTGGTGTGAACTGTAATATGATAGATATTTCATCACAATTTTTCCTTCTGAAGTTTGTGACCGTTTCCATAATTACTACAGATTTGTTCTTTGTGTTGTGAGTATTGTAACCACTTGATTATGACTGTACAATCTTGGAACAAGACGGTACATCTGAGAACGACGTTACTACCCTTGGATAAATCAAGACGGTCTGACCTCTGACCCGACGTAAAGGGTCAGGGCAAAGGCCACATCTTCTTCTTCAAAGGCCTCATCGTCGTGCTGAAGGGGTCTAACTGTAAAGTCAAACTAGGAACGGGTCCACTGGCATTTACAAATGGCTTGATGTTCGGTTGATTCCGAAGTCCAACGCTGTTTCGAGATAAGATCTAGCGGGTAGAGGCGGTGTAAGGGGGCCAGGACGAAGCTCCATCGAGTGAAGATTATGGGGGTTACGAACGAGCCGATAATAGTAATTGCCGCTGACAGTCAGTATCTTTCGTTTTTATAGGGCTGAAATTACCACCTGCTACGTGGGATCTGCATGATCATTTGTAGTCAATCGAGTCAACATTTGCCCCTCCTCAAGACTTAACCTTAAACAGTTTATATTCGCAGCCGTTGAAATGATGTTTGAAAGTTGGCGATACACGACTCGTCACTTTGTCACCACCAAGCATGACACTCCTCGGGTTGCGACAGTCATGCATAATCATCCTGGTGAGTCTTGCTTGCCCTGAGGCCCGGTACACCCCCCCCCCCCAAGCAACCAGTCCGGCAGTAACAGTAGGAGCGGGCCCCTCCCTCCGCTCGCCTTCCACCCATTAAAAACTAGTTTGTGGCAGGTAGCAGTGTCAATGCCTTGTCTATTATTATCCCAGGTTGCCGGTAGACCGTGGCAGTGACTTCGACGCTGCAGTAAATAGTCATCTCGCCTGAAGGGAACCACGTATCCTTCGGGCAGTTGCCACGCTTCTAATCCCGCTTGAAAATGGCTTTTGTATGTGCGGGAGTTACGGAGAGATGTCTGACTGAAAGATCGGCCAGACATGGTAGTAACTAACCTGTTTCAACAATTCGTAGAAGCCTCTCTCTCTCAAATGTTGAAAGCATATATTTATATCGGCTGTAACCAAATGTCAGCAGAAGGATTAATTACTTGACTCATGACCGTATCAGTGGACATTGTCAGAAAGCTGTTTTTATTATTCATATACATGGTATATCCTCTTATGCTCGGCAGCAACAGCTGAAAAGAAAGAAATTGATGTATATGTATGTATGTATAGATGTTAACAGACTTCGTCTTTTAGTGGTAAGAACGAGAGCAGGAAATCGTCTTTGACGAGGCTGTATCATCGACAGCGGACGGAAAGGAGTACATCCTATAAGTCCTCCATTCTCCGAAAGGAGTCCACTTTTCCCTGCTCTCACGTGGGACGCAGCCTCAGTGCTGCAATGCACCTCATGAAATTCCACTGTACTTACATATGAGTGTACTGTATTCCTGAAATAATCATATAGTTGATTAAAATCGTAAAAATTTCGCCGATGAAAAATATTAATTCTCAAAATTCTAAAATATTAACCGATGATGTTTTGATAGTTTTTTACTTTTCTAGCGACACTTTATGCGTGGATATATCAAGTTTTCGTATAAATTGATAGATGTTGCAGTTACTGAGATTCGTATATGAGTTCAGAAGTATGGAAAGAGAAACCGTAAGATGCGCTGTTTTTACTGAGTTCAACAGAAATCGTTGCAAGAAAGCTTTTGTCAAATAATGTATGGGGACGGGAACTAAGATTTGTGGCAATTTAGTATTTTGTTGAAATTTATCGTTAGGATGTCATTGTTTAGCGTGCTCTAATGATTCTTATATCTTAGTAATACTTTAAAAGTTTAATGAGAATTACTTTTTGTTTTAAGAAAACGTTAGAGAGATTTTATAAAGACTACACTGGAAGATGCCACTTTTGCGCATGCGTAGCCTCAGCATGCGCACTGCCAGGAATTTGAATAATTCACGGGAAGATGGTTAATTAGCGTCCAGGCTGGTCGTTAACATTTTCATTTTATCGGCTGTTATCGTGCGTCGTGTCCAATGCTGGCAGTTTCTCTCATTACATAATCTAGCGAAGCAGACTAACGCATGCAGCGCCCTACAAGTCCGGACATTAATGTGCATAGATTGTTGCGATTCTGTTGTCTCAAACATTAAGGACGTTTAAAAGTCTGGTGATGAATGCGGTAAACGGCGCTTGTGTCACAGTTAAATTGTTAGATGTGGAAAGGTAAGTTTGTAATCACAGAAAGCTATTAGACAAGCAGAAATATTATGGTTATGTAAGATATAAAGACCACGGGTAAAGAAAGGGCTGTGATGAAGTTAGAAAGCGCTTAATAAGACTGATGGAAACTTTTCAGATTGAATGTGTAATTTGGAGGCAAGGAGGAATATTGATGTAAAGGAAGAGGAGAAAGTGGAGAGTCATAGAAAACGTGATTAAATTAGGCAGAAAGGAAAATGGTAAAGTCAGACTAGTGGTAATAACTTTAAGTGAAGGTAAAGACAATTGGGAGAAAATGACTAAAGCTTAAGTTGCTAAGGGAAAATTCTAGATATGAATTAAAGAGGAGAGGAATAGAGCATGATATGAGAAAGCAAGAGAGGGAGGAGGAAATAAAGCTTAGAAAGGAACTAGTAAAGAAAAGGAGGCAAGGTGGAAGATTGATAATTAGGAGAGATAAACTAATGAACCAAGACACAACTCAGAACAGTATGTGAATAAGAAAAATGCAAGGATGATACACAAATAGCAGATAAAGATAGAATTTCAGAACTCGTGCTACTAAGTATACGGGGACTCGGAGCCAAAGATGGTAGTATTAGAACAAATACTTGAGGAACGTAAAACCTCGCTATGACTGACAAAAACTCAAATGAATATGCGACAATTTATTCAGAATATAAGATAGAATATAACAAGCTTCACGAAATGACACAAAAGAAAATGCAGAAAAACGAGGAAAGGAGATGGCAGGTATAAAAAAAAAAAAAGCGTAGAAATCTATCGGAAAGGGAAAGAAGATATAGAAGAAAGTATATGATGATAGGCCATCGTCTGTAATATTGTTTAAATGTTAAACCAATAATATACCATTAAATAAAGAGAGACTCTCCGGTGGTGATACAAGTTGTGATTTATACGGAGCAGAGGAAGATTTATATTTTATTCTATGTTAATTGGAATATCGAGAGGAAAGAAGGGAGCTAGAATCATAACATCCATACATAGAAGAATAGAAATAAGATAATCGGACAACTCTTGTTTAGAAATGAAAATTTAGGAGTTATGAAAGAACTGATTTATAAATTTTTGAAACCAAGAGAAAAAAAAACAGGAAGAAAGACTGCAACATTATTTTATCACTTAAGATAACTATACGTAGCAGGCTAGAGTACAGTAAATATGATACGCCAAGAGAAAAAGGGAGGTGCCGATGCAAAGGCAAGACCTCCCTCGAAGTACAAATCAACTGAAATTTTAACTGGTACCTAGAATTGAATATACCACTTCCTTGAGTAACACTTGAATTCCTCGAAATTCCAAGGCATTACGGTGGTTTTAGATACGAGAGTCCCTATCACCCATGGGTAGTCCCTGCTGTCTCATGGTAGTTTGGATGGCTCTAGGGTGGACCCACGAATCTTAGTACAGTTTCGTCAGCCCTGGTACTCCGAACGCCCATGTGGCGGTTATGACGCCCCTAGGATCCTTCCTGAGCGCTGCCGGAGCTCCAGAGATTGAGTTTCCAGGGCAAGAGGGTAGAGGTATATACATTTACCTTACCTTCTTGCTCTAGGAATCCCTTCTGTCATAGGGCTTCATCAGGACTCGGGAAGCTGGCCACGTTCACCTTACGGGACCACAATTCGTGACGTGTTATAATATGTGTTCATGTCGGTGCAGAAAGTGCAGGGCAGTTGAATAGTAAGTTCACGAGATGTCTTCTTTATGGTAGTTGCATCGTTGGCACCAAGGGTCTAGCGATATGTTGAAACGTTGTTTTTTTGTGATGGGTGATGTCCAAGCGTAAGCTGGAGAGCGTGACTCGTGTTTGTCTGGGGAGTGCGATTTCTGATGGATGTGTGTGTGATGGAAGAGTGAGGTCGTTTGTTTAGTGCTTGTCGAGTTATTTCAGGGTCTTTTTTTTTCCATTGTTGTATTTGTTAAGGGAAGGGGAATCTGTAAGTAAAGGTTACTGAAGTGTGAGGCAAGGGTAAGCTTTTTGTTTTTACTTGGGGGTTAGTGGTTAGTTATGGAGTAGCTTGGATGGAAGGGGTCGAGCGCTGTTGCATAAGTGTGTATATGTATATATAGTTGGTGTTACCGGACTCCGCCTGTTAGTGGTCACACCGCGAGTGAATTCATCTTTGGCGAGGCTGGGAATAGTCTCGTCAGAGAACTTTCATTTCCTGGAAGTATCGCCGCCTTGGGCTGCAGGAGCCTTTGGAGAGGGAGTCCTGGATAGCACCAGGACCCCTTTCTTAGAAAGGAGGCCTGGGGAAACCTCACAGCCCAGTCCTGCCACCTCCCAGGCCACGCCTTCCTCACCACAGCTCAGCCACACCTCTTGGCCCTGCCTCCCTCATCCCAGCACCGCTGCCTCCCGTGGGTTCCACCCCTCAACCCCGCCCGTCCCTCCCCTGCATGCTTCACCAAGGCCCAGCTTCTTCTTTTCAGGAGGTTAGATAAGAAGGGAAGAGGTTGATGAAGGAGGAAGAGGTCAGCTTTGAGATGGTAAAGGGAGTTGAAGAGCATTATATAGATGTTTGGTGTAGGTGCTGTGGGCCGTGTGGAGAACTGTTCTGGAGACGTATTTCTGGTGCCTGTGGGTGTGTTTGTGATGATGTCTGTTTCTTGTTAGGTAAGGAAGGTAAGGTAGGTAAGAGAAGGTAAAGTAGGTAGGGGAAGCATTATGTTCATTACTCCCACACCCCGACCCCGTCCCCGCCTCTTCCGCCATCGTCCAGCCTCTCCCCTGCCCCGCCTCGCCCCGGTCTGCCTCACCCCAGCCCCGCTCCGCCCCCCACTCACACCCCTGCCCCGCCCTTCAGCCTCACCTCCATTTTTCAGCCCCGCTCCTCTGCGGTGTCTGTTATCTCTCCTTGCCTCTCTTTACGACCTAAACTCTCAACCTTCTCCCTCACACCCTGGTCCCGACCTTAGGTCCCTCTCACACCCCGGCCCTGCCCTTAGATAGGTCCCTGGATCTCTGCCATACCTCTTCTTTGGTCTTTGTTGCCTCCCACACCAGCCCCTCCCGCTACCCCCAGGCCTCCACACCTAAATCTTAGACCCGTATTACCTGTATTACCTTACCTCATCCTCTGTACCCTGATCTGCTGCCCTACAGATCCCGGCCCTGTCCCTTGTTCCTTGCCCCTCCTCAGGGAATCTCCCCACCGTCTTTGCAAGACAGTCCTTCCCAACCACTCCTAACTCCAGACCAGTTTTAGGGACTTTCCCCGCAGCTCTGATGGACTCGCCATGCAACTTTCCTCCCCACCGCCACACCTGGCCCACGGTCTTTCCCCTTGACCTTTCTTTCTAGGTTGCCCCACAGCCCTCCACCCCTCCCGATCCACACCCCAGACCCACCCATGGTCTCTGCTTGTGGTCATCCTTCCTTAGACCTACATCCCGGACCCATGACTTATGCTCCGGTTCCTTGGCTTTCCTGCCCTTGCCCTACAGCCTCCCCGCTCTGTTGTGACCCATGACCTGAGACCCCTCTCGCTCCTGTTCCTTCTCCACAGCGTTCCCCTCCTCCCAGCCCTCACTCCACACCCACCCAAAGACCGTCCTGCAGGATTCCCCCTACCCGGCCAACCGGGGCGACCGTCTCTCTCCCACAGTCGATGCTGGTCGAGCAACTTCCTCCGTCTTTCATCTGCCCCTTCAGCATATTGTTCAATCCTCACTGAATATCTCTCTCCCCCTGTAACAGATACATATTCCTCCTGTGCGCCTTGATGGCGGTTGATGCAAGGGTGTCTCTGCCTACGAGCCACATGCATGACTGGCCGTCACTGTGCCCCGGACGGGAACAAACACCCATTAATTTTCATTAACGTCTGAGTGTGCCTGCCTGACTGTCAGGCCAAATCGTCCATCAGTCCTCACAGGTCAGGCCGGGGGCCTGTGTGTCAGGTCAGCGGAAGGATCGGTAACGTCCATGTAACACAATCAGTCCGTTGAAAAGCTCCATTTTTCCTTGAATAAGTTGCCCAGTATTGGAGTGCGACGGGGAACACCAGGATTGTACTCGGAGCAGCGTCAAATGTGACTTCTTGCAAGTTTTGCTCCTTGGAAATCTGAGTGTTGCAGATTTAGGACTAAAAGATGTATATCTTGATAAAACTAGAGGCATTAAACACGTCATCGTACGTATCGCTGAAAGTTTATTCGATTTTTTTTTTTTTTTATACTGAAGGCTCCAATCACGGACAAAAGTCCACATCATGGCCGGGCCTTAATTGATATATAAAGAAGTATGGAACGGAAAAAAGATAAGACAAGGGAAAGTATTTACGAATTTTTGAAAAAGTGAAAGACCTGTCTTTTGAAATGTGCAAGGTCATAGTTATT
>JAYMFT010050602.1:0-15259 GCA_038088735.1 Panulirus argus
TCCATCCATCCATCCAGCCAGCCAGCCAGCCAGCCAGCCAGTCAGCCATCCAGCCACCCCGCCATCCATCCATCCATCCATTCCTTCATCCAGCCAGCCAGCCAGCCAGCCATCCATCCATCCATCCAGCCAGCCAGCCAGCCAGCCAGTCAGTCAGCCAGCCAGCAAGCCAGCCAGCCAGCCAGCCAGCCAGCTAGCCAGCTAGCCAGCCAGCCAGCCAACCAGTCAGCAAGCTAGCCACCTACCCACCCACCCACCAACCCATCCACCCATCCACCCATCCATCCATCCATCCAGCCATCCATCCATCCAGCCATCCATCCATCCATCCATTCAGCCATTCAGACATCTATCCATCCATCCAGTCAGCCAGCCAGCCACCCATCCAACCAGCCACCCATCCATCTATTATCTATCCGCCCATCCATCCAACCATCCAGCCATCCATCCAGCCATCCAGCCAGCCATCCATTCAGCCATCCATCCATCCATCCATCCATCCATCCAGCCAGCCAGCCAGCCAGCCAGCCAGCCAGCCAGCAAGCCAGCCAGCCAGCCAGCAAGCCAGTCAGCAAGCCAGCCAGCAAGCCATCCATCCATCCATCCATCCATCCATTCATCCATCCACCCATTCATCCATCCATGAATCCAGCCAGCCATCAATCAATCCATCCATCCATCCATCCATCCATCCATCTATCCATCCATCCATCCATCCATCCATCAATCCATCCATCAAGTCAGCCAGCAAGCCATCCATCCATACATCCATCTATCTAGCTATCCATCCATCCAGCCAGCCAGCCAGCCAGCCAGCCAGCCAGCCAGCCAGCCTACCCTCCATCCATCCATCCATCCATCCAGCCAGCCAGCCAGCCAGCCCTCCATCCATCCAGCCAACCAGCCTTCCAGCCATTCAGCCAGCCATCTATCCATCCTGTCATCCGTCCATCCATCCATCCATCCTGCCAGCCAGCCAGCCACACTCCTTAATAAAACTTACCAGCGGTACATCATCTGCTTCTCAGCTGTGCCTTCCCTGTCTAACCCTTCACTCTTCCCCTCCTCACTACCTTCACCTCCCAAAGAGAAAAAATATGTTCCAGTGGTGCAGACAGGGAGTGTGTCCAGTATGGATCTGGGAAGTGTTGGGGCTTAAAGATCAGGGTGAGGTGAGTGTGTGTGCAGAGTCGAGGGCAATGTTGATTTGTTTCCAGTGGGACACTGACGGGGAAGCTCTTGACGCGGTGGGAAGCCATCATCCTAGTGGGTCGTGTTCTCTGACCCCATCATCTCAACAAAATCCTTGGTGGACTTCATGCAAAACCTGAGGGGTGTGTTTGGCTTTAACGACCCAGTAAGCCTCTTGCATAGTTATAAGATGGCGTGGTAATCGGAGATGTGATCGGTCAGGGAGGATTGTTACCCTTACGAGTCCTGACGTTGCCAGATGCTTAACTTGGTGATTACTCACCAATAATGCGGTGATACACTCCATTCGTTCAAGTCTCGGCAGCAACAAAATGTTTGTTAATCTTACTCAAGACACAACACTTTGCTATATTTGTTTCTTGCACATTCACCCGTAACATTATATTGTGCTTTAGCTCATAATATCCCAAGCTATCTAAGCTTAGATATAGAAGGTTTAAGTATGTTTAGCGAGGATAGATCGCGATACTATAATGCCCGACCCATGTGGTGGATACCATAATAACCGACCCACGTGCTGGCCATTGCAATACTTTGCGTACAAAGTTTCAGAAAGGGAAAGTTTGATGGTTTCTCTCCGTCCTTGATACAAAGGAAATATATTTCTTTTGAGGGAAATTGCTCAACTGGCTCTTCCAACGAAACATGATGTAATCAAAAACTTCATTTCATTTCTCCCTCTATCAACTTTTTCTATATTGATCGATATAACGTCAAATTCTATCAAGCTACAGTTCGTTTTTCTCATAAGTTAATCTGAAATGTTTTCCATACTTCCCAAAAATGTAAAATTTCCACGTGTCACATTATTCCTTTCCCAAACTCAAAGCAGCACATTACTGTAGAGCGTCCTAGCCAGGGACTCCAGGCGATCTGTGTACACAGGCAAAGGAAGTCTAGACGTTTCCCGCAACTGATCCATGAATGATGTCATTTCCCAACGTCTTGACATTTTCACACTGACATCTGCCTCACTGTTCCCTTTTATATGGCGAGACACGTGAGTTGCCCACGCCTCCCACCCCCACACTTGGCTTCGCCTCCAACTCCGACCTCCACCACTGTTGGTGATCACACTGAGTGGCTCCTACACCACTGTTGGTGATCGCACTAACTGGCTCCTCCACCACCATTGGTGATCAAACTGAGAGGCTCCTCCACCACTGTTGGTGATCGCACTGACTGCGTCTTCCACCACTATTGGTGATCACACTGAGTGGCTGCTCCACTACTATTGGTGAACACAGTGAGAGGCTCCTCCAGCGCTCTTGGTGATCGCACTAACTGGCTCTTCCACCACTATTGACGATCACACTAGATGGCTCCTCCACCACTGTTGGTGATCACACTGAGTGGCTCCTCCACCACTATTGGTGATAACACTGAGAGGCTCCTCCAGCACTCTTGGTGATCGCACTGACTGGCTTTTCCACCATTATTGATGATCTCACTGAGTGGCTCCCCACCATTGTTGGTGATCACACTGAGAGATTCCTCCGCCACTGTTGGTCATCACACTGAGTGGCTCCTCCACCACTATTGGTGATCACAGAGAAGTTCCTCCACCCCTGTTGGTGATCACACTGAGAGGTTCCTCCACCACTGTTGGTGATCACACTAAGAGGCTCCTCCACGACTGTTTGTGATCACACAGGGTGGCTTCTCCACCATTATTGGTGATCACAATGAAAGGCTCCTCCACCATTCTTGGTGATCACACTGACTGGCTCTTCCACCAATATTTATGATCATACTGATTGGCTCCTCCACCACTGTTGGTAATCACAATGATTGCCTCTTCTACCACTATTAGTGATCACACTGAGTGGCTCCTCCAAAACTACTGGTGATCACACTGAGATGCTCCACAACCACTGTTAGTGATTGCACTAACTGGCTCTTCCACCACTATTGGTGATCACACAAAGTGGCTCCTCCACCACTGTTGGTGATCACGTTCAGTGGCTTCTCCACCACTATTGGTAACCACACTGAGAGGCTCCTCCACCACTGTTGGTCACCACAATGAGTGGCTCCTCCCCCACTATTGGTGATCACACTGAGAGGTACTTCCACATCTATTGGTGATCACACTCAGGTGCTCCTCCACCACTGTTGGTCATCAAACTAAGAAGCTCCTCCACCACTGTTGGTGATCATACTGAGTGGCTCCTCCACCACTATTGGCGATCAAACTGAAAGGCTCCTCCACCACTTATTAATCACACTGAGAGGCTCCTCCACCACTGCTGGTGATCACACTGAGAGGCTCCTCCACCACTATTGATCGCACTGAGTGGCTCCTCCACCACAATTGATCACACTGAGAGGTTCCTTCGCCACTGTTGGAGATCACACTGAGAGGCTCCTCCACCACTGTTGGTGATCACACTGAGAAGCTCCTCCACCACTGTTGGTGATCACACTGAGAGGCTCCTTCACCATTGTTGGTAATCACCCTGAGAGGCTCCTCCACCACTGTTGGTGATCACACTCAGAGGCTCCTTCATCACTATTCGTGATCACATAAAGTGGCTCGTCCACCACTACTGGTGATCACACTGAGAGACTCCTCCACCACTGTTAGAAATCACACTGAGAGGCTCCTCCACCACTGCTGGTGATCACACTGAGAGGCTCCTGCACCACTATTGATCACACTGAGTGGCTCCTCCACCACAATTGATCTCACTGAGAGGCTCCTCCACCACTGTTGGTGATCCCACTGAGAGGCTCCTCCAACACTGTTGATGATAACACTGAGTGGTTCCTCAACCACTGTTGGTGATCAATCTGAGTGCTCTTCCATCGCTGTTGGTGGTCACACTGAGTGGTTCCTCCACCATTGTTGGTGATCAAACTGAGAGGCTCCTCCACCACTGTTAGTAATCACACTGAGAGGCTCCTCCACCACTGTTGGTGATCACATTGGGTAGCTCGTCCACCACTGGTGGTCATCACACTGAGTGGTTCTACCACCACAGTTGGTGATCTAACTGAGAGACTTCTCCACCACTGTCGGTGATCACACTTAGATGCTCCACCACCTCTGTTGGTGATTGCACTGACTGACTCTTCAACCACTGCTGGTGATCACACATAGTGGCTCCTCCACCACTGTTGGTCATCACACTGAGAGGCTCCTACACCACTGTTAGTGATCATACTAAGAAGTTCCTCCACCACTGTTGGTGATCTACTAAAAGGCTCCTCCACCACTGTTGGTGATCACACTTAGAGGCTCTTCCACCATAATTGGTGATCACACAGTGACTCACCAACCATTATTGATGATCACACTGAGAGATTCCTCCACCACTGGTGATTACACTCAGTGGCTACTCCACCACTGTTGGTTATCGCACTGAATGGCTCCTCCACTATTGTTGGTGATTACACTGAGTGGCTCTTACACCACTGTTGGTGATCACACTGAGTGGCTCCTCCACTATTGATGATCACACTGTGTGGCTCCTCCACTATTGGTGATCACACTGTGTGGCTCCTCCACCACTGTTGGTGATCAAACTGAGAGGCTCCTCCACCACTGTTGGTGATCACGCTGAAAGGTTAATCCACAACTATTGGTTATCACTCTGAGTGGCTCCTCCACCACTGTTGGTGATCATGTTGAGAGGCTCTTCTGCCTCTGTTGGTGATCACACTGAGTGGTTAACCACCACTGTTAGCGATCAAAGTGAGACCTCCTCCATCACTGTCGGTGGTCGCACTGAGTGGCTCCTCCACCACTGTTAGTAATCACATTGAGTGACTCCTTCACCACTGTTGGTGATCACATTGAGTGGCTTCTCCACCACAATTGGTGATCAGAATGAATGGCTTCTCCACCACTGGTGGTAATCACACTGAGTGGTTCTACCACTACTGTTAGTGATCACTGAGACCATCCTTCACCACTGTTGGTGATCACACTTAGATGCTTCACCACCACTGTTGGTGATCGCATTGAGTGGCTCTTCCACTACTATTGGTGATCATACAGAGTGGCTCCTCCACCACTGTTGGTGATCATACTAAGAGGCTGCTCCACCACTGTTGGTTATCACACTAAGAGGCTCCTCCACCACTGTTGTGATCATACAGAGTGGGTACCCCATCACTATTGGTGATCACACTGAGAGGCTCCTCCACCACTGTTGGTGATCACACTGAAAAGCTCCACCACTCTTGGTGATCAAACTAAGAGGCTCCTCCACCACTGTTGATCATCACGCAGAGTGGCTCCTCCACCACTGTTGGTGATCACACTGAATGGCTCCTCCACCACAATTGGTGATCACACTGAAAGGCTCCTCCACAACTGTTGGTAATCAAACTGAGTAGCTCCTCCACCACTGTTGGTGATCAGACAAAGAGGCTCCTCCACCACTGTTGGTGATCACACTGAGTGACTCCACCACTGTTGGTGATCACACTGAGTGGCTCCTCCACCACTCATGGTCATCACACTGAGTGGCTCTTCCACCACTCTTAGTGATCACACTGAGTGGCTCCTCCACCACTCATGGTCATCACACTGAGTGGCTCTTCCACCACTCTTGGTGGTCACAGTGAGTGGCTCCTCCACCACTCTTGGTGATCACAATGAGTGGCTCCTCCTCAACTGTTGGTGATCACACTGAATTGCTCCTCCTCCATGATTTGTGATCACAATGAGTGGTTGCTTCACCGCTTGGTGATCACGCTGAGTGGCTCCTCCACCACTGTTGGTGATCACACTGAGTGGCTCTTCCACCACTGTTGGTGATCACATTGAGTGGATCCCCAACCACTATTGGTGATCAAACTAAATGGTTCCTTCACCACTAATGGTGATCAAACTAAGAGGCTCCTCCACCACTGTTGGTGATGACACTGAGTGGTTCCTCCTCCATTATTGGTGATCACGCTGAGTGGCTCCTCCACCACTGTTGGTGATCATACTAAGTGATTCCTCTACCACTGTTGGTGATCACAATGAGTGACTCCTCCAACAATGTTGGTGATCAAACTGAGTGGCTCCTCCACCACTGTTTGTCATCACACTAAGTGGTTCTTCCACCACTGTTGGTGATGAAACTAAGAGTCTCCTCCATCACTGTTAGTGATCACACTGAGTGGCTCCTCCTCCACGGTTGGTGATCACAATTAGTGACTCCTCCACCACTTTTGGTGATCACACTGAGTGGCCCCTGCACCACTGTTGGTGATCAAACTGAGAGGCTCCTCTACCACTGCTTGTGATCACACTGAACATCTCCTCCACCACAACTGGTAATCACACTGACAGGCTTCTCCACCACTGTTGGTGATCACATTGAGTGCCTCCTCCAACACTGTTGGTGATCACACTAATAGGCTCCTCCACCGCTGTTGGTGATCACACAGAGTGGCTCCTCCACAACTATTGGTGATCACACTGAGAGGCTTCTCCACCACTGCTGGTGATCACACTGAATGGCTCCTCCACCACAATTGATGAACACACTGAGAGGCTGTTCAACTGCTGTTGGTGATCATACTGAGTGGCTCCTCCACCACTGTTGATGATCACACTGACTGTCTCTTCCACCACTATTAGTGATCACATTGAGTGGCTCTTCCACCACCATTGGTGATCAAACTAAGAGGTTCCTCCACCATTATTGGTGATCGCATTGAGTGGCTCTTCCACTACTATTGGTGATCATTCTGAGTGGCTCCTCCACCAATGTTGGTAATCACACTATCTGGCTCTTCCATCGCTATTGGTGACCATACTGAGAGGCTCCTCCACCGCTCTTGGTGGTCGCATCGGCTGTCTCTTCCACCACTACTGGTGATCATACTGAGTGGCTCCTCCACCACTACTTGTGATCACAATGAGTGACTCGTCCAGGACTGTTGGTGATCAAACTGAGTGGCTCCTCCACCACTGTTTGTCATCACACTGAGTGGTTCTTCCACCACTGTTGGTGATCAAACTAAGAGTCTCCTCCACCACTGTTAGTGATCACACTGAGTGGCTCCTCCTCCACGGTTGTTGATCACAATTAGTGGCTCCTCCACCGCTTTTGGTGATCACACTGAGTGGCCCCTGCACCACTGTTGGTGATCAAATTGAGAAGCTCCTCTACCACTGCTTGTGATCACACTGAATATCTCCTCACCACAATTGGTAGCCACACTGAAAGGCTCCTCCACCGCTGTTAGTGATCACACTGAGAGGCTCCTCCACCACTGTTTGTGGTCACAGAATGATTCCTCCACCACTATTGGTGATCACACTGAGAGGCTCCTCCACCACTGCTGGTGATCACACTGAGAGGCTCCTCCACCACTGTTGGTGATCACATTGAATTGGTCCTCCACCACAATTGATGAACACACTGAGAGGCTCTTCAGCCTCTATTGGTGATCATACTGAGTGGCTCCTCCACCATTGTTGATGATCACACTGACTTGCTCTTCCACCACTATTAGTGATCACACTGAGTGGCTCTTCCACCACCATTGGTAATCAAACTAAGAGGTTCCTCCACCACTGCTGGTGATCGCATTGAGTGGCTCTTCCACCACTATTGGTGATCATACTGAGTGGCTCCTCCACCAATGTTGTTAATCACACTATCTGATTCTTCCATCGCTATTGGTGATCATACTGAGAGGCTCCTCCACCGCTCCTAGTGATCGCATCGGCTGTCTCTTCCACCACTATTGGTGATCACACCGAGTGGCTCCTCCACCACTATTGGTGATCACACTGAATGGCTCCTTTACCACTATTTGTGATCACACTGAAAGGCTCCTTCACCATTCTTGGTGATCGCACTGACTGGCTCTTCCACCATTATTGGTGATCACACTGAGTGGCACTTCCACCATTGTTGGTCATCACAATGACTGGCTCTTCCACCACTACTTATGATCACACTGAGTGGCTCTTCCACCGCTATTGGTGATCACATTGAGATGTTCCACCACCACTGTTAGTGATCGAAATGACTGGCTCTTCCACCACTATTGGTGATCACACAGAGTAGCTCATCCACCACTGTTGGTGATCACGCTCAGTGGCTCCTCCAGCACTATTGATGACCACAAAAAAGGCTCTTCCACCTCTGTTGGTGATCACACAGAGTGGCTCCTCCACGACTATTAGTGATCACACTGAGAGGTTCCTCCACTACTGTTGGTGATCACAACTAAGAGACTCTTCCAACACTGTCGGTGATCATTCTAAGTGACCCCTCCACCACTTTTGATGATCACGCTGAGAGGCTCCTCCACCACTATTGGTAATCACACAGAGTGGCTCCTCCACCACTATTTGTGATCACACTGAGAGGCTACTCCACTCCTGCTGGTGATCACACTGAGAGGCTCCTCCACCACTGATGATCACACTAACTGGCTCCACCACAATTGGTGATCACATTGAGAGGCTCCTCCACCACTGTTGGTGATCACACTGAGTGGCTTCTCCACCAATTTTGGTGATAACACTCAGAGGCTCCTCCAACACTGTTGGTGATCACACTGAGTGGCTCATCCATCACTATTGGTGAACAAACTGAGAGGTCCTCCATCACTGTTGGTAATCATACTGAGTGGCTTCTCCACCACTGTTGGTCATCACACTGAGTGGCTCTTTTCCCACTGTTGGTGATCAAACTGAGAGGCTCCTCCACCATTGCTAGTAATCACACTGAGAGGCTCCTCCACCACTGTTGATGATCACATTGAATGGTTCCTCCACCACTGTTGGTGACCAGGATGAACAGCTCCTCCACCACTGTTGGTCACCATATTGAGTGGTTCTACCACCACTATTGGTGAACAAACTGAAAGGCTCCTCCACCACTGTTAGTAATCACACTGAGAGGCTTCTCCACCACTGCTGGTGATCACAATGAGTAGCTCCTTCACCATTGTTGGTGATCAGAATGAGTGGCTCCTCCACCACTGGTGGTCATCACAATGAGTGGTTCTACCACCACTGTTGGTGATTCTAAGAGGCTCCTCCACCACTGTTGGTTATCACACTTAGATGCTCCAACACCTCTGTTGGTGATCGCACTGACTGTCTCTTCAACCACTATTGGTGATCACACAGAGTGGCTCCTCCACCACTATTGGTGATCACACAGAGTGGCTCCTCCACCACTATTGGTAATCACATTGAGAGGTGCTCCTTCACCTCTATTGGTGATCGCACTGAGTGGCTCCTTCACCATTGTTTGTGATCACACTGAATGGCTCCTCCACTACAATTGGTGATCACATTGAGAGTCTCCTCCACCACTGTTGGTGATCACACTGTGACTCCTCCACCACTGTTGGTGATCACACTGAGAGGCTCCTCCACCACTGTTGGTGATCATACTGAGAGCTCCTCCATCACTCTTGGTGATCGCACTGAGTAGCTCCTCCACCACTGTTGCTCGTCACACTGAGTGACTCTTTCACCACTGTTTTTGATCAAACTGAGAGGTCCTCCACCGCTATTTGTGGTCACTGAGTGATTCCTCCACCACTGTTGATGATCACACTAAGAGGCTCCTCCACCACTGTTGGTGATCAAACTGAGTGGTTCTACTACCACTGTTGGTGATCACACTGAGAGCATCCTCCGCCACTGTTGGTGATCACACGTAGATGCACCACCACTACTGTTGGTGATCGCACTGAGTGGCTCTTCTACGACTATTCATGATCATACAGAATGGCTCCTCCACCACTGATGGTGATCACATTCAGTGGCTCCTCCATCACTGTTGGTGATCACACTAAGAGACTCCTCCATCACTGTTGTGATCACACTGACTGGCTTCTCCACCACTATTGCTGATCACACTAAAAGGTTCCTCCGTCACTGTTGGTGATCACACTGTAATGTTCCTCTACCACTGTTGGTAACACACTAAGAGGCTCCTCCACCACTGTTGGTGATCACACAGAGTGGCTCTTCCACCACTATTGATCATGCTGAGAGGCTCCTCCACCACTGTTGGTGATCACACTGAGTGTCCCCTCCACCATTATTGGCGATCACACTGAGTGGCTCCTCCACCTTTGTTGGTTATTACACTGTGTGGTTCTTCCACCACTGTTGGTGAGCAAACTAAGTGTCGCCTCCAGCACTATTAGTGATCACACTGAGTGGCTCCTCCTCCATGGTTGGTGATCACAATAAGTGGCTCCTCCGCCACTGTTGGTGATCACAATGAGTGGCCCCTCCACCACTATTGGTGATCACACTGAGGGCTCCTCCACCACTCTTGGTGATCACACTGAGAGGCTCCTCCACCATTGTTGGTGATCATACTGAGTGGCTCCTCCTCCATCTTTGGTGATCACAATAAGTGATTCCTCCACTACTGTTGCTAATCTCACTGAGTGACTCCTCCTCCACGGTTGGTGATCACAATGACTGGCTCCTCCACCATTGTTGGTGATCATATTGAGTGGCTCCTCTACCACTGTTGGTAATCAAACTGAGAGGCTCCTCTACCACTGTTGGTGATCAAACTGGGAGGTTCCCCCACCACTGCTGGAGATCACACTGAGTTTCTCCTCCACTACTGTTGGTGATCACACTGAGAGGTTCCTCCAACACTGTTGGTGATCACACTGAGTGGCTCCTCCACCACTTCTGGTGATCACACTGAGTGGCTCCTTTCCCACTGTTGGTGATCACACTGAATATCTCCTCCACCATTGTTGGTCATCACACTAAGTGGCTCCTCCACCAATACTAGTGATCACACTGAGTGGCTTCTCCCCCACTATTGGTGATCACACTCAGTAGCAACTCCACCACTGTTGGTAATCACACTGAGTGGCTCCTCCACCACTGTTGGTGATCACACTGAATATCTCCTCACCACTGTTGATCATCACACTGAGTGCTCCTCCACCATTATTGGCGATCACACTATGTGGCTCCTCCACCACTATGGTTGATCACACTGAGTGGCTCTTCGACCACTGTTGGTGATCACACTGATTGGTTCTTCCAACACTTTTGATGATCACACTGAGTGGCTCCTCCACCACTTTTGGTGATCACAATGAGTGGCTCCTCCACCACAGTTGGTGATTACATTGAGTGGCTTCTCCACTAATGGTGATGACACTGAGTGACTCCTCCACCACATTTGGTGATTACAATGAGTGGCTCCTTCACCACTATTGGCGATCACACTGAGTGGCTCCTCCACCACCATTGGTGATCACACTGAGAGGCTCCTCCACCACAGTTGGTGATCACACTGAGTGGCTCCTCCACCATTATTGCTGATCACACTGAATGGCTCCTCCACCACTATTGGTGATTACACTGAGAGGCTCCTTCACCATTGTTGGTGATCACACTGAGTGCCTCCCCCACCACTATTGGTGATTACACTGAGTGGCTCCTCTACCACAGTTGGTGATCACACTGAGTGGCTCCTCCATCAATATTGGTGATCACACTGATTGGCTTCTCCACCACTGTTGGTTATCACACTGAATGGCTCCTCCACCATTGTTGGTGATCACACTGAGTGGCTCCTCCGCTACTATTGGCGATCACATTGAGTGGCTTCTCCACCACTTTTGGTGAACACACTGTGAGGCTCCTCCACCACTGTTGGTGATCATTCTGAGATGCTGTTCCACCACTGTTGGTGATCACACTGAGAGGCTCCTTCACCACAGTTGGTGATCACACTGAGTGGCTCCTCCACCATTATTGATGATCACACTGAATGGCTCCTCCACCACTATTGGTGATTACACTGAGAGGCTCCTTCATCACTGTTGGTGATCACACTGAGTGCCTCCTCCACCACTATTGGTGATCACACTGAGTGGCTCCTCCACCACAGTTGGTGATCACACTGAGTTGCTCCTCCACCATTATTGATGATCACACTGAATGGTTCCTCCACCACTATTGGTGATTACACTGAGAGGCTCCTTCACCACTGTTGGTGATCACACTGAGTGCCTCCTCCACCACTATTGGTGATCACCCTGAGTGGCTCCTCTACCACAGTTGGTGATCACACTGAGTGGTTCCTCCATCAATATTGGTGATCACACTGAGTGGCTCCTCCACCACTGTTGGTGATCACACTGAGTGGCTCCTCCACCACTGTTGGTTATCACACTGAATGGCTCCTCCACCATTGTTGGTGATCACACTGAGTGGCTCCTCCGCCACTATTGGCGATCACATTGAGTGGCTTCTGCACCACTTTTGTGAACACACTGAGAGGGCTCCTCCACCACTGTTGGTGATCACTCTGAGATGCTATTCCACCACTGTTGGTGATCATACTGAGTGTTTCCTCCACCACTATTGGTGATCACGCTGAGTTGCTCTTCTACCACTCTTGGTAATCACACTGACCGGCTTCTCCTACACTATTGGTGATCACACTGAGAGGCTCCTCCACCACTGTTAGTGATCACACTGAGTGGCTCCTCCACAACTCTTGGTGATCATTCTGAGTGGCTCCTCCATCATCATTGGTGATCACAATGGGTGGCTCCTCCACAACTATTGTTGATCACACTGAAAGGCTCCTCCACCACTATTGGTGATCACACTAAGTGGCATCTCTACCAATATTGTTGATCACACTGAATGGCTCCTCCACCACTGTTAGTGATCACATTGAGTGGCTCATCCACCACTACTGGTGATCACACTGAGTGGCTCCTCTGCCATTATTGGTGATCATAGTGAGTGGCTCCTCCACCACTCTTGGTGATCACACTGACAGGCGCTTCCAACATTACTGGTGATCACACTGAATGGCTCCTCCACCACTATTGATGATCACACTGAGAGGATCCTTCACCACTGTTGGTGATCACACTGAGAGGCTTCTCCACCACTTTTGGTGATCACACTGGGTGGCTCCTCCATCACTATTGGTGAACACACTGAGAGGCTCCTCCACCACCGTTGGTGATCATTTTGAGAGGCTGTTCCATCACTGTTGGTGATCACACTGAGTGATTCTCCACCACTATTGCTGATCACGCTGAGTGGGCTCCTCCACCAGTTGGTAATCACACTGAGTTGCCCCTCCTCCACTATTGGTGATCACACTGAAAGGTTCCGACACCACTGTTAGTGATGACACTGATTGGCTCCCTCAGCATTGTTGGTGGTCACATTGAGAGGCTCCTTCGCAACTGTTGGTGATCACACTGAGTGGCTCCTCCACCACTATTGGTGAACACACTGAGAGGTTCCTCCACCACTGTTAGTGATCATTCTGAGAGGCTGCTCCATCACTGTTGGTGATCACACTGAGTGGTTCCTCCAGCACTATTGCTGATCACGCTAAGTGGGCTCCTCCACCACTGTTGGTAATCACACTAAGTGGCTCCTTCATTAAAGGTGATCACACTAAGAGGTTTCTCCATCACTGTTAGTGATCACACTAAGTGGTTCTTCCACCATTGTTGGTGATCACACTAAGTGACTCCTCCACCATTATTGGTGATCACACTGAGTGGCTCCTCCACCACTATTGTTGATCACGGTGAGAGGTTCCTGCACCAGTGTTAGTGATCACACTGAGTGGCTCCTCCACCACTATTGATCACACTGAGTGGCTCCTCCACCAATGTTGGTGATCAAATTAAGTCACTCTTCCGCCACTGTTGGAGATCATACTGAATGGCTCCTCCACCACTATTGATGATCACACTGAGAGGCTCCTTCACCCCTGTTGGTGATCACACTGAGAGGCTTCTCCACCACTTTTGGTGATCACACTGAGTGGTTCCTCCACCACTATTGGTGAACACACCGAGAGGCTCCTCCACCACTGTTGATGATCATTCTGAGAGGCTGCTCCATCATTGTTGGTGATCACACTGGGTGTTTCCTCCACCACAATTGCTGATCACGCTGAGTGGGCTCCTCCCCACTATTGATAATCACACTGAGTTGCTCCTCCTCCACTATTGGTGATCACACTGAAAGGTTCCGACACCATTGTTAGTGATCACACTGAGTGGCTACCTCACCATTGTTGGTGATCACATTGAGAGGCTCCTTCGCCACTGTTGGTGATCACATTGAGTGGCTCCTTCACCACTATTGGTGAACATACTGAGAGGTTCCTCTACCACTGTTGGTGATCATTCTGAGAGACTGCTCCATCACTGTTGGTGATCATTGAGTGGTTCCTCCTCCACTATTGCTGATCACGCTAAGTGGGCTCCTCCACCACTGAGTGGCTCCTCCACTATAGTTGATCACACTGAGAGGTTTCTCCATCACTGTTAGTGATCACACTAAGTGGTTCCTCCGCCATTGTTGGTGATCACACTGAGTGACTCCTCCGTCATTATTGGTGATCACACTGAGTGGCTCCTCCACCACTATTGTTGATCACACTGAAAGGTTCCTCCACCAGTGTTGGTGATCACACTGAGTGGCTCCTCCACCACTATTGATCACACTGAGTGGCTCCTCCACCACTATTGATCACACTGAGTGGCTATTCCACCAATGCTGGTGATCACATTAAGTGGCTCCTCCACCACTGTTGGTGATCACACTGAATGGCTCCTCCACCAATATTGGTGATCACACTGAATGTCTCCTCCAGCACTATTGGTGATCACACTGAGTGGCTTCTCCACCACTTTCTTAAAGCTAAATTTTCTCGACAAGCTTTATTTTTTTTTTTTTTTGATGTCTTTTCCTAATATGTTTAAATGTTTATTTCCTGGGTTAAGAAAATGCATCTGAGGAGCATTCCACGTTGTCCCTAATGCATTAGATGAGAAGGACGTGGTTATTCACATGGACTCTGTGTGTGGGAGCAATGCTGCTGGGGCGGGAGGGGTGAGGTGGGCGAAAGGGTCCCAGACTGGCTGTTAATCCGATGTCCTGTTGCCTTCAGCAGGCGACGCGGGTGGAGGCGGTGATGGCGCTGAGGGAGGCAGCGTCCCCTGTGAGGCTGCTGGTTCTGCGGGAGGACCCGGAGGCGCTCTTTACCACCACGCAAGGTTAGTCCTCCCCCCCCTCACACACACACACACACACACA